>ML422482.1:10383-45425 GCA_005239525.1 Nicotiana knightiana
CCACGGAGAAATCCATCTCCGGAACATAATAACCACGGAGAAATCCATCTCCGGAACATAACAACCACGGAGAAATCCATCTCCGGAATATCTGTGCGCTCACTGGGGGTGTATAGACTCCGGAGGGGCTCCTTTCAGCCCAAGCGCTATATCAAGCCAACAAAGGCATGATTTCAGGATCGCTGCGGTGTGCAGTCCGACCTCATAACTGTCTCAAACTAGGCTCTAAGCCTCACTCAGTCAGTACTTTCCAGTCTCACTTAGAATGCTCTAACATATGCAATGCAGCCCAAACCAATGATAATATAAATAAACTAGCAACTTACGAGACTGAGGCATGAAACATATACTATAACAAGACTGAGTACATGAAAGCAATAATCACAGATAGAGACAGCAACAATCGACCATTCCGGTCTGAACACATCGGCGTGAAGCCTTAAAATATACTTAGCATGATTTCTGTTTCGTTTCAGGTAATTAACACATTCACAGTACAATATCAATCTGGGATAACCAATAGACAGTGCCATGGGATGAGCCAGGCTACCAATGTTCGGTAAACGCCCGCATGCCCGTCACTTGGCAAGTGCGTCACCTTAATTAACAACAAATATCAAACAGTTTGGGGTTTCGAACCCTCAGTTCCAAGTTTGGAAGCGTTACTTACCTCAACACTGGCTAACACACTACTCCCCAATGCCCTTTCTTCTAAGTTCGGCCTCCGAGTGCTCCAAATCTACCAAGTTCAGATTTTTATCATCAATTTATACTTAAGGAATAAATTCCAATCGAAAATATCAAAATTCACCCAAAACCCGAAATTGGTTAAAACCCGACCCCTGGGCCCACATCCCGAAATCTAGAAACTTTTATATTACCTTGGTGAAGAACTATCGAATTTCCTCTTCAAAACCCTTCAAAAAGCTTCAAACCCGTAGAAAATATTGAGATAATGGCTAAAATTCACGAAGGCACGCTTTTATACCTTCTGCCTAATGGGTTCGCACCTGCGACCACTAACTCGCGCCTGCGGAACCCCACCTGCGATATTTCTTCCGCGCCTGCGACATCGCAGGTGCGACAAATTCCTCGCACCTGCGGAATTCTCTCTCCTGGCTAAATTTTCGCACCTGCGGTGCCTCGCCCGCTCCTGCGGGACCGCACCTGCGGCTCCCCATCCGCAGGTGCGAAAGCACCAGAACAACACTCAACAACTTTTTCCTAAGGCTAAAAATGCCCGATAACCACCCGATATCAATCCCGAGCCCCTCGGGACCCCAACCAAAGTTACCAACACATCCCATAACATCATTCAAACTTAGTTGCACTCTCAAAACACCAAAACTAACATTAAAACACCAAATTTACATTGGATTCAAGCCTAAGAACTTTGAAATTTCTAAAATCCTCCAACAATGCCGAAACTACCCAAAACAACTCTGATTAACCTGAAATCTTGCAGACACATCCAAAATGGCATTACAAACCTGTTCCAAACCCCGATAGCCTATTTTCTACTGTTGTCCGAAAATCGCCAAAAACTAACTTTCGCCAATTCAAGCCTAATTCTACACCGAACATCACAAGAATATTCCGAACACACTCCTAAGTCCCAAATCATCTCATGAAGCTACCCGAGCCATAAAATCCGCATTCTGAGGTTGTTTACCAATAAGTCAACTCTTAGTTGACTTTTCCCATTATAAGGCTATCTTTAAAGACTAAGTTACTGAATTCTCATTTAACCATTCCGATTTCAAGCCTATCAACTCTAACACATCAATAATAGAATAACCAATTTATAACAAGTCGATAAAAGTACTTTAAATACAGGTTTTTACGTAACGACATGCTGGGTCGTTATATTCTCCCCCTCTTAAACAAACGTTCGTCCTCGAACGGGTCTAGAAACATACTTGGAGTCTCAAACAAGTGGGGATATTTGCTCTGCATCTCCCGATCGGTCTACCAAGTAGCCTCCTCCACTGGCTAACTTCTCCAATGTACCTTTATTGAAGCTATCTCCTTTGACCTCAACTTTCTGACCTCGCGAGCCAAAATAGGCACTGGCTCTACCTCATAAGACATATCATCCTCAAGCTGAACTGTGCTGGAGTCTAACACATGAGACAGGTCACTAACATATTTTCTGAGCATCGACACATGGAATACCGGATGAACACTCAATAGACTGGGTAGAAGGGCAAGTCTATAAGCCACCTCTCCAACCTTCTGAAGCACCTCGAAGGGACCAATAAACCGCAGACTTAACTTTCCTCTCTTTCCGAACATCATAACACCCTTCATGGGTGATACCTTCAACAGTACCTTATCTCCTTCCATAAAAGATACATCCCGAACCTTCCGGTCCGCATAACTCTTTTGTCTAGACTGCGTCGTGCGAAGTCGCTCCTGAATCAACTTCACCTTCTCCAATGCATCCTGAACCAAATTTGTGCCTAATAACTTAGCTTCCCTAGGCTCGAACCACCCAACCGGCGATCTACACCTCCTACCATATAAAGCCTCATACGGGGCCATCTGAATACTGGACTGATAGTTGTTGTTATATGAAAACTCTGCTAGTGGCAGGAACTGATCCCATGAACCACCAAAATCAATCACACAAGCCCGCAACATGTCCTCCAGAATTTGAATAGTCTTTTCCGACTGCCCGTCTGTCTGAGGATGAAATGCAGTGCTCAACTCTAGCTCAGTACCCATACCTCTCTGTACGGCCCTCTAAAATTGAGATGTGAACTGAATACCCCTGTCAGAAATAATAGAAACTGGAACTCCATGTAACTGGACAATTTCCTTAATGTAAATACCAGCTAACCGCTCTGAAGCATAAGAAGTGCTGACAGGAATGAAGTGCGCGGACTTGGTCAATCTATCCACAATGACCCAAATAGCATCAAAACTCTTCGAAGTTCTTGGAAGCCCAACTACAAAGTCCATGGTGATCCGCTCCCACTTCCACTCCGGAATATCTAACCTTTGAAGTAGTCCACCTGGTCTCTGGTGGTCATACTTGACCTGCTGGCAGTTGAGACACCGTGCTACATACTCAAAAATATCTCTCTTCATCCGCCTCAACCAATATTGTTGCCTCAGATCCTGGTACATCTTAGCGGCACCCAGATGAATAAAATACCGCGAACTATGAGCCTCTACTAATATTAGCTCCTGAATACCATCCATATTGGGCACGCAAACACTACCCTCCATCCTCATAACCCCGTCATCATCGATAGTCACATCCCGGGCATCACCTCGACGAACTCTATCCGGAAGAACTAATAAGTGGCGGTCATAATACTGTCGCGCCTTAATCTGACCAATTAAAGAAGACCGAGAAGCTATGCTAGCTACCACTCGCGGAGGGTATGACACATCTAATCTCACCAATTGTCCCGCTAAAGCCTGAACATCAAGTGCTAACATTCGCTCTGCTACTGAAAGGTGAGCCAGGCTCCCCAAACTCTCGGCTCTGCGACTCAAGGCATCGGCCACTACATTGGCCTTTCCCGGGTGATACAGAATAGTTAAGTCATAGTCTTTAAGAAGCTCTATCCATCTCCTCTGGCGTAAATTCAAGTCCTTCTACCTTAGCACATACCTCACACTCATCGGATCATCTGAATGGAGCACCCTTCTGGGTCAATCTGGTCAAAGGTGAAGCAATAGAAGAAAATCCCTCCACAAAGCGACGGTAATAACCCGCCAAACCTAAGAAACTCCTAATCTCCATAGCTGAGGACGGTCTGGGCCAACTCTGCACCGCCTCTATCTTCTTTCCACCTGAATACCCTCACTAGACACTATGTAACCCAAGAAAGCTACTGAACCAAGCCAAAACTCACATTTGGAGAACTTTGCATAAAGTTTCTCCTCCCTCAATCTCTACAACACAACCCTCAAATGTTGAGCGTGCTCCTCCTGGCTACGAGAGTACACCAAGATATCATCAATGAACATAATAACGAATGAATCAAGGTAAGGCTGAAACACGCTGTTCATCAAATGCATGAATGCGGCTGGGGCATTGGTCAACCAAAAAACATAACCAGAAACTCATAGTGGCCATATCTGGTCCTAAAAGCGGTCTTCGGAATATCAGAATCCCGAATCTTTAGCTGATGGTACCCAGACCTCAAGTCGATCTTGGAGAACACTCTAGCTCCTTGAAGCTGATCGAACAAGTCATCAATACGGGGCAAAGGATACCGGTTCTTCACCGTAATCTTGTTCAGATGCCTATAGTCAATGCACATACGCATGGATCCATCCTTCTTCTTTACGAACAACACCGGTGCATCCCAAGGTGACACACTAGGCCGAGTAAACCCCTTATCTAGGAGTTCCTGAAGTTTTTCCTTCAATTCCTTCAACTCTGCTGGGGCCATGCGGTAAGGAGGAATAGAGATAGGCTGGGTCTCTGGAAATAGGTCGATACCAAAATCAATGTCCCTGTCAGGTGGCATGCGTGGCAGGTCTGCTGGGAAAACGTCCGGGAACTCACAGACCACGAGAACAGAATCAATGGAAGGAGTCTCACTACTAACATCCCTCACAAAGGCCAGATAAGACTCACACCCCTTCCCAATCATACGATGAGCCTTCAGAAAAGAAATCACCCGACTAGGCACGTACTCCACCGAACCTCTCCACTCAACCCTTGGCAATCCAGGCATCACTAACGTCACGTTCTTGGCGTGACAGTCGAGAACCGCATGGTATGGAGATAGCCAATCCATGCCTAAAATTACATCGAAGTCAACCATGCTAAGTAATAAAAGATCTGCCCAGGTCTCCCGACCCCCAATAGATATAATACAAGACCGGTACACCCGGTCTACCACAACAGTATCCCCCACCGGAGTCGACACATGAACAGCTGAAAACAATGACTCACGGGGTGTATCCAATAAATGTGCAAAGTATGAAGAAACATATGAATACGTAGAACCAGGATCAAATAATACTACAACATCCTGGTGATAGACTGAGATAATACCTGTAATCACCGCATCTGAAGCTATGGCATCTGGTCTGCCCGGAAGTGCGTAGAAACGGGCCTGCCTCCACTTGACCGACCTCCCCCTCTGGGGCAGCCTCTGCCTGACTGACCTCCACCCCTAGCTTCTTGAGCGGGTGGTGTAGTAACTGGTGCTGAAGCTGGAGGCGGGTTCCTGTGCTGAAATGAATTACCAGTAAGGCGGGCACAATACCTCTTGATGTGACCCGGATCCCCACACTCGAAACAACCTCTACCAGCAATTGGCGATGTGGACTAAAGGGAACCCCTGGGACCTGGGTAGCTGCTAGAAGAACCATGTACTGAGGAACCCTGAACTGATGGTGTCCGAGATGAGCTCTGGGCTGGAAGTGCACTGAATGAGTAACGGTCCAAATGAGAGTTGCGGGGACCGTGTCCTGATGAAGCACCACTGTAAGCTAGACGGTCTGGCGGAGGAGGCCTGAATGGTCTACCTCTGCTGTGCCGGGACTGACCTCCTGAGTGATCACCATTATAATTACCATAACCTCGAGGCCTCTTGGCCTCCATCTCAACACGCTCCTGCGGCGCACTGACTCAATCTCCCTGGCTATGTCAACTACCTCCTCAAAAGAAGCACGGGATACCCTCTCCTTGGTCAGAAAAACCCGAGCTGGTAAGAAAAACCATCAACAAATCTCTGAATCCTCTCCCTATCTGTGGGAACTAGCCAGATGGCATGACGGGCTAACTCAGAGAACCTCATCTCATACTGCGTCATGGTTATGTCTCCCTGACGTAACTACTCGAACTCTCTGCATAGCTCCTCTCTACGAGACTATGGTATATACTTCTCCAGAAACAGAATGGAGAATTGGTGCCATGTAAGGGGCTCTGCATCAGCGGGTCTACACTTCTCATAGGCCTCCCACCAAGCAAGTGCAGCTCCCGAAAATAGGAATGTAGTGAATAGAACCCCGCTGGCCTCTAATATCCTTACAGTACGTAATATCATCTGACACTTGTCCAAGTAATCCTGAGCATCCTCGCCCTTCGTACCCCTAAAAGTCAGTGGCTGGAGTCTGCTGAACCTCTCCAACCTACGCTGCTCATCGTCAGCTAAAGCTGGAACCACATAATCCTGTGCCGGAGCAATCTGTTGCACTGGGGCTGCCCCAGGTGTCTGAAGTCCCTGGGTAACCTGCTCAGGTGTCCGGGCAGCTGGAGTCTGGATGCCTCCCCCGGCCTGAGAAGTAGTGGCAGTAGTGGACATAGCGACGGCCTGTGCCAAGCTGGTGCACACTGTCAAAATATGGGCTAGGGTCTCCTGAAGACCCGGAATCACAATGGGCATTGCTGGTGCCTGAGTCTGCCCTACTAGAACCTCAGCTGCGGGGACCTGCTCCTGAGTAACGGGAGGGTCCACAGGTGCTGCCCCGGCTGTTGTGCGGGCTGCACCCTTCCCTCTGCCACGGCCTCGACCTCGGGCTGGTCCTGCAAGGATCTGGTCGCCACTATCATTAGCACGAGTCCTCACCATCTATGAGAGAATGAAAACAACAGAAGTTTAGTTTCAGAGTTCAACAGAGTCGCACGACAAAATTCAAAGAATGTGAGATTTTTCCTAAAGGTTCTGCAGCCTCTCGAAGATAAGTACAGACGTCTTCGTACCGATCCGCAAGGCTCTACTAAACGTGCTCATGACTGGTGAGACCTATTTAATCAAGCGCTCTGATACCAACTTGTCACAACCCATTTCTGGAGTCGTGATGGCGCCTTTCGTGGAACCAGGCAAGCCACTCATTTTATCTAACTAAAAAGTAATTCCCATAAAATGCCCATTTTAACAAATTCTAAAATTTATAATAAAATAATAAACCCAGTATTTTGGGAAAATAGTTTATAAAACTCAAAAGACCAAATCCTACCAATCCCGGATTCAGTGTCAAACAGTCATGAGCTGCAAATACTAAATAAAATCAAAAGAAATGACTAACATAGTCTGAAAATAAATACGACAGGTAGGAATGAAAGAGAAGACGAGACCACGGTCGCCAGCTGCTACCTCGCCAACTTTGATGAAACTAATGTGCTCCCTGACCCGAGCTGAACTCCTCTATACCTAGATCTGCACACAAGGTGCAGAGGGTAACGTGAGTACACCAACTCAGTAGTAACGAAACCAAACTACGGGCTGAAAGGTAATGACGGACTAAACCTCCGACAATTCAAATAACAGTATATAAATTGGACATGACAATAATATATCAGGAAATAAGTACGATGTATCAAAATATGTCTGCAACCCTGCATACTAGCATGAATGCATATGGAATCATGAATGATGTGTACTCATTAATCGAGCTCTCATAAGGTGGTCCACTCAGTACTAGAATACGTCCTTCAGGCCCAGGGAAGTCCATCCGGATATTACATAAACACAAGTGACACCGTCAATAAGTACTGAGGAAAAAGGTTGATCCCGCCCTCCCACGGAGAAATCCATCTGCGAAACATAATAACCACGGAGAAATCCATCTCCGGAACATAACAACCACGGAGAAATCCATCTCCGGAATATATGTACGCTCACTGGGGGTGTATAGACTCCGGAGGGGCTCCTTTCAGCCCAAGCGCTATATCAAGCCAACGAAGGCATGATTTCAGGATCGCTGCGGTGTGCAGTCCGACCTCATAACTGTCTCAAACTAGGCTCTAAGCCTCACTCAGTCAGTACCTTCCAGTCTCACTTAGAATGCTCTAACATATGCAATGCAGCCCAAACCAATGATAATATAAATAAACTAGCAACTTACGAGACTGAGGCATGAAACATATACTATAACAAGACTGAGTACATGAAAGCAATAATCACAGATAGAGACAACAACAATCGACCATTCCGGTCTGAACACATCGACGTGAAGCCTTAAAATACACTTAGCATGATTTCTATTTCATTTCAGGTAATTACCACCTTCACAGTACAATATCAATCTGGGATAACCAATAGACAGTTCCATGGGATGAGCCAGGCTAGCAATGTTCGGTAAACGCCCGCATGCCCGTCACTTGGCAAGTGCGTCACCTTAATTAACAACAAATATCAAATAGTTTGGGGTTTCGAACCCTCAGTTCCAAGTTTGGAAGTGTTACTTACCTCAACACCGGCTAACACACTACTCCGCAATGCCCTTGCCTCTAAGTTCGGCCTCCGAGTTCTCCAAATCTACCAAGTTCAGATTTTTATCATCAATTTATGCTTAAGGAATAAATTCCAATCGAAAATATCAAAATTCACCCAAAACCCGAAATTGGTCAAAACCCGACCCTGGGCCCACGTCTCGAAATCTAGAAACTTTTATACCAAATTGTTCTTCGTCCTCTCACGAGTCCGTACATATAAAGAACACTAAATTCGGAGTCCAAATGATCCCTCAATCACCATTTTAAATATTCAACTCCCAAGCCCTAATCACCCAAATTTATACTGACTTTTCCCTAATTTTTACCATAATTCCGACCTTTAATCACATGTAAACGAGTTTAGAGTCCAAAGATCTTACCTTGGTGAAGAACTATCAAATTTCCTCTTCAAAACCCTTCAAAAAGCTTCAAACACGTAGAAAATATTGAGAGAATGGCTAAAATTCACGAAGGCACGCTTTTATACCTTCTGCCCAGTGGGTCCGCACCTGCGACCACTAACTCGCGCCTGCGGAACCGCACCTGCAATATTTCTTCCGCGCCTGCGACATCGCAGGTGTGACAAATTCCTCGCACCTGCGAAATTCTCTCTCCTGGCCAAATTTCCACACCTGCGGTGCCTCACCCGCTCCTGCGGGACCGCACCTGCGGCTCCCCATCCGCAGGTACGAAAGCACTAGAACAACACTCAACAACTTTTTCCTAAGGCTAAAAATGCCCGATAACCACCCGATATCAATCCCAACCCCTCGGGACCCCAACCAAAGTTACCAACACATCCCATAACATCATTCAAACTTAGTTGCACTCTCAAAATACCAAAACTAACATTAAAACACCAAGTTTACATTTGATTCAAGCCTAAGAACTTTGAAATTTCTAAAATCCTCCAACAATGCTGAAACTACCCAAAACAACTCCGATTAACCTGAAATCTTGCAGACACATCCAAAATGGCATTACCAACCTGTTCCAACTGTCGGATTTCCACTCCAACCCCGATAGCCTATTTTCTACTGCTGTCCGGAAATCGCCAAAAAACTAACTTTCGCCAATTCAAGCCTAATTCTACACCGAACATCACAAAAAAATTTCGAACACACTCCTAAGTCCCAAATCATCTCACGAAGCTACCCGAGCCATAAAATCCGCATTCCGAGGTCGTTTACCAATAAGTCAACTCTTAGTTGACTTTTCCCATTATAAGGCTATCTTTAAAGACTAAGTTACGGAATTCTCATTTAACCATTCTGATTTCAAGCCTATCAAATCTAACACATCAATTATAGAATAACCAATTTATAACAAGTCGATAAAAGTACTTTAAATGCAGGTTTTTACGTAACGACAGGTCGGGTCGGTACGGATAACTTTCTTCTCGTAAGTAATAGTTTAGCTATTAAGTGGAGGCACTCAATAAATCATTTTGCTAAACCAACTGTGATGTAAACCAATTTATCAAGATGAATTGTCTTGAATAAAAAAAATGGAATATGCTCTAAATTACATTATAAAGCAAGTTATCTGGCAAACACCATGTTGCAGGTTAATAATAATCGCACATGTAACCATCTCATAGATGCATCTTATGTGGTATACATGACAGGTGAATGAGCCCATATTCACCTTTGATATTTCCAGCATTCATGGGATTCAATTCCAATTTTAGTTGTCTATTAATTAATGAAAATAAGCAACATAAGAGAATTCACAAAAAACTTTCTAGTTCTTTAATATTTACCCATGTGAATTATCTTTTATTTTTGCACATCATACTTAAATTAACATGGCTAAATCAATTATGCTATATGGATAAATTATTACTATTGATAAAACTTAGGATTACACCATGACGTGTGCAAATATGAATAAGCTTCAAGTTTATTATGATATAGGTTTTTATATCAAGAAACTTCTACTTTATTGTAGTATTCTTTTGTTTGTGTAGTACAAACTGGAGAATAAAGCGGGTAGCTTTTCACATACATATACCCCGCTACAAGTTGTAGTAATAGAAGATATTAAATCTTTTCTTTATTTTTAGTCTCAGTATAACCAATCTCTTTTGCGAATATTTTAGAAACTCAATAAGTTTTTGAGACTTACTACGGCACCACACCTTATTGATAATCAATTTTATTTCTCCAAAGATGTATAATTGGCTCTTTTAGATCTTTCAATTAATTTCGTACTACTACATATTCATCAATATCCATATCGTGAATATCTCTTTCAAGGAGAAAGTTATACCATTATGGTCATGGTCAAAATCATTATAGGCAAGATATGTTTCTTCTATTACTTTTGCCCTGTAATAATCACATGTAACGACCCGACTGGTCGTTTCAAGAATTTTAGCCACGTTTTCCCTATTTATGCTTTATAATATGTTTATTAACCTATTTATGTTGCGTTGGGTGTGTTGGTTCGGGTTCGGAGTGGTCATGGTGAGAACTGAGACACTTAATCTCTTAAATTGACTTTATAGTTGAAAAAGTCAACAGGGAGTTGACTTATTGGTAAACAACCTTGGAATTTAGATTTTATGGCTCAGATAGCTTCGTTAGGTGATTTGTGACTTAGGAGTGTGTTCGGAATGTGGTGTTGACGTCCGGTGTAGAATTAGGCTTGAATTGGCGAAATTGAGTTTTTTGGCGATTTCTGGCTGGCAGTGAAAAATTAGCTATCGGGGTTGGAATGGAATTTCGGAAGTTGGAACATGTTCGTAGTGTCATTTTGGACGTGTGTACAAAATTTCAGGTCAATCGGACGTGTTTTGGATGATTTCGGCATCTTTGGCGAAATTTAGAAGTTTCAAAGTTCATAGGCTTGAATTTGATGTGATTTTGGTATTTTTGCGTTGTTTTTGGTATTTTGAAGGCTTGACTAAGTTTTAATGAGGTTGTGGATATGTTGGCGTATTTGGTTGAGGTCCCGAGGGCCTCGGGTGAGTTTCGGGTAGTTATCGAAGTGTGGTTGTCTTTAAAGAGACTGTTGTTGCTGCTGCTGGTTTCCTTCTACGCGATCGCAAGAGTGGGGACGCGATCACGTAGGACTATTGAGGGAAACTGGGAAATTGTTCTACGTGATCGCCATTTTGGGTCTACGATCGCGAGGGTCTGTCCAGTTGGCTACTGCGAACGCGTGGCTGAGGTCGTGTTCGCGAAGAAGGATTTGGAGCAGTCGTGGGGGGAAGGAATTTCTCTACGCGATCGCGTAGTAAGGGTCGCATTTGCGTTGCTTTGGGATCTTGTTATCCGAGATCGCGTGTGTGTTTCTACGATCGCATAAGGTAAGTTGTGGGCCAGTCCATTTTTGTGCTTCGCGATCGCGAGGCAAATTCCGTGATCGCGATATAGGAAATAGTTGGGCAGAAAGTTTAAGTTTCAAGGACCATTAGAGAGCTCGGGAGAAGGAGGATTTGGAGGAGATTTTCAGTGGAGTTCCTGAGGTAAGTGTTCTGCAATCACATTTGGGTTAGTTTCATGATTTAGCCTTGATTTTTACCATGTAATTTGAGGAATTAAATTAGAAATTGGGGGAAAATGGGCGAAAGATTTGGGAATTTCTTTTGATGATTTGAGTGGGCAATTGAGGCCGGATTATGGTAAATTTGGTATGGATAGACTCGTGAGGGAATGAGGATTCTAGTTTTGTGGTTTTTATTGAATTTCAAGTTGTGGGCTCGGGTTTGGCTAATTTTGGGAATTTTTGTTAAAATTGATAGTTTTCGATTGGGCCTTGTTCCTTTAGCATATATTGATGATGTTAATATGGTTTTGGTTAGATTTGGAGCAATCGAGAGCCGATTCGAGAGGCAAGAGCATCACGGATTAGTATTTGGTCCGGGTTGAGGTAAGTAATGACTATAAATCTTGTCCTGAGGGTATGAAACCCCGAACTTTGTATTTTCTCACTATTTTTGGAGTGGCGCACATGCCGGATGACGAGTGTGTGGCGTGCACTGATTTGGATTTGGACTTGGTCCTTTCCACGGCAACTATTGAGTTGAATATTTTACTCTAAATCATATGTTAAATCATGTTCTAAAACTATTGCTATATTTGGGCTGTAAGCCATGTTTGGGGCCTTGCGCCGACTTGTTTAGACCCCTTGGGGGCTTTTACTTCTATTCTCACTGTGTTAACTTATGATTTACATTCAGTCATATTATGTTTAACTGTTTTCGAAACTCAGCCTTATTTACACTATTTTGAGTTATAAAATGATGTTTTGGGTCGAGTACCCAATTTTACTGATAGCCTGAGTGGCTTACTGAGAGTGTCTGACTGAGTGAGGCCGAGAGTCTGATTATGAGGATATGAGATGCCACGAGGTGGCTTGATATTAGCGCTTGGGCTGAAGGAGCCCCTCCGGAATCTGTACACACCCCCAGTGAGCGCAGGTACCTACTGAGTGCGAGTGCGAGTGCTGAGTGATGAGTGATTGAGAGGCATGAGTGGCAGTGAGGTTGCCTGAGGGGCTGATACTGAGTGATTGTGAGGTATGTTGAACGACTAATTCTGAGTGATGATTTACCCGAGGAGCGATTTATGATACATGTTTTGGCCCGAGGGGCTATTTATGATTTATTTCATTTTACACTAAACTATTTGGGTATTTTTTTTCCCTGAAATTGTTGGAAAACACATTTTTCAAAGGATTTTACTGAAGTTGGATTTTAAAGCATGTTGATTTAATGTATACACTGTTGGAAAGAAAGGTTGTGCTGATTGTGAAATTGATGATATGATCTTATGTGTTTCTTCACTACAAGAAAACTGTCTTTTAGCGGCGACAAAAGTCGCTACAAATTATCAATATGTCGCCCCTAAAGGTGTATAACAACGACATTGGGGTTGCTGCATGTAAGTCCATTACTAAACATTATTTGTAACGACTACATAAGGTCACCACTAAATGTCTCCTTTTGGTGGCGACATTGTCGCTACAAAATGTATGCCCAATTGCCACAAAAAATAATTCCACGAAACAGATTCAGGCTTAAGTCGCCACTGATGAGTGGCTTTTAGTAGCGACAATTGTCACCGCAAAAAGAAATAATTATCAGTGGCTACTTTTTAATCGCTACAATATAGGTTCTTTTAGTAGCAACTAATGTCGCCACAAAGACAATTAGCTATTACATCAACTTTCATATCGCCGTTGTAGAGTTACTTTTAGTAACAATTTGTGTCGCCACAAAAAACACTAAATCATCAGTGGCGACTATGAGTTCACTGCTAGAGAATGACATTTAGTGGCAATAATAATTGCCACAAAAACTATTAAACAATCAGTGGCAACTTCAATATTACATAATAAGATTTTGTCACAATTGAAACCTATTTAATTCAGCAATTGTAATGACCAAATTATATATAGAAACGCATCCAATAGTATTTTACAAAAACAAAAAGAATTTCTTAAGTCGGATATTAAATACTCCATTACTAAAATGTGAATTACATATGTACTGCATAATACTTCATTGTAATTTTATTACATACATACATCCCAAAAGAGCAAAATACTAAGTGCCTTGAAGCCCTCCTTGGTTGTCTCCATGTTCAAGAACCTCCTCCCTGTTATTATACAAAAAAAAAGACACAAGATCACTTACAACCCCAAAAAATAGCAACCACACTAATTACAAAACAACAAAACAGCAAAAATAGCAACCAAAATAATTACAAAATAGCAACCAGTACTAATTACAAAATAGCAAAAACCAACGATAGAAAATAGAATTCCAACACAATAAGGCTACAGTACAATTTCAACAATTTGAGTTAAAAAATGAAGTGGGATAGAGAATTCAATTTCACGCAAACAAACACGAGTAAGAATGATCAGTGAATACAAGCATGCTTCTACAAGAACAAGCATGTGTATTGAGTAATGTATTCATGACAAGGTGGCATGCTTCCCACTTCAACACCCTTTCTGAACTCCCTCCCCATATCAGAGGTCAGGTCCTGCTAGACCAAAGAGACACTCCTTCCTTCAGGCACAAAAAACCACCAATATTCACATACCACCAAACAGAGAACCTCTTCCTACCCGCCCACAATGATCAGAAGGAAAAACACAATACTGTATAGCCAAGCCCCTAACAGGTCAACCAACACTATATCCAACACCATGTTTCTTTCACTAATACAATTTTTTATTTTGCAGGTCCTCTCCTCCTATGGTATTTTTGAGCTTATGGTTTGGTCACAGGGTGTGGTATTAGCCTCAGGGCTCAATCTCCTGGGAACAAAACACAGACTCAAGTCTCATTATTTCAGAAATAACCTACTCCAGATGGAGTCACCACCTCATCAAATAACACATTCACCTGTATATGCTGTGTACTATTACAGGCCCCCAGATAGTCAACCACACAACATCCCACAAACACATACCCTCATAAACATCACTGATCTCACACCCCATCACACACACACTCACAACTTCTCATTCAATCTCCACTGGAGACACCAGTCCACTACTCCTAGACATCATAAGAACCTAGGAGTAAGATCACACTTTGTATCATATAACAACCTTCACTCAACCCAAATCAGTACACACAAAAACCTGATGGCAAATTGAAAGTTTTAAATAGTGTTCACTATTTGAAATCTATTTGAAACCTGGGCACATAGATAGGTTCACTAGCACAATATACCAACAAAACTCAATACACGACATGTATTTAAGCTAACATGACAGACATCTACAAATCAGGTACAAAGGTCATTAATGTAACACGGTAGAGGTAAACTCAGGTACAAAGGTCATTAATGTAGTAGCAAGAGTCTCATAAAAAAGGCTCAAATAGTCATGAGAGGGTGAATATTAAACTCACTATAGGGGTCAATATTAACAAGGTTCGTTACATGATTTCTTTACTTATCAAATCATCACAAAGGACACACATGATCATTCTGTCACCACTACCTTCTGGAGCGCAGCAAATTAGAGTCAAATAGATTAAATATGAAGGTAGGAACTAAACAAAATCTGCAGAACTTCATGGGTATCAAAATAGTACAATGTAAGAAATGTTAACAGTATTTAAAGAAGTTCAGAAGCCTGATTTTATTCCAACATTTTGGTTAGCACAAATATTGCACACAACATCATCATCATAAGATATAGTTCAATTAATCAGGAATCCCAGTAAGGTCTTAAAGGCTAACAATAGTATAGCTACATGGATTGCTAAGAGTGCAAAACAATCAGGATATCAGCAACAAACCGATTTAACTAAAGCTATTAAAGGAGACAGGTAAAACATAATATGAAGCTGCGGAATCCACTTATAATAACAAAATAATGCCACAAGTAGGAGGGTCAAGCAATCTAGAACAGTAATAATCCACTAGTCTAGTGTTATTTGTACTCTAATATACACTAACAGAGGACACTGAAGCTCATTACACAATGTTGTTTTTCAAGAATCACAACATGAAAGAACATATTGAGCATGGCATGGATCAATAATAGTATAAAACCATATTAAACATATTGAACAGTAATAGTCACAACATGGAACATATTGAACATATTGTTTTTCAAGCTCATTACCTGTTGCATTCTGGTAATGAGAGAAACCAGTTGTTCTTGGACTGTCTTGGATACTTCTAAACTGACCCTCTTCTCTACTTCCACATTCACATGTTGAAGATTCTCATCCAATTGTCTTTGCAACCCTTGCTCCATGTTCTTTTTCAACTCCGCAGCCATTTGTTCACGTTCTTCTTGTAGCTTTCGATCCATATCAGCTTGCATCTCTTGACGCACGATTTCTATTGTAGAAGACACACTAGCCTCTATGTTTGCCGCTTTGTTGTGACTACTTTTTGGAGGCTTCTTTCCATACCCTTTACCACGAACATAACCTATCCTTTCACCAAGAACAGAGGATAAAATCTCATCTCAGCTGCTCGATCTCTTCAGATTGTTGCTGAGACACAAGTTCCCGGAGCTGGGACTGCAAGTACGCATAGCTATTTAAACCAAAGCTAATAAAAAGGAATAAAAGATAGTAAGGTATTGATTTAAGAATATTACATGAATCTGTTAGGATTGTGGATCCACCCACACTGTTTCTCCTCTATCATTTTTACGTGTATGTTGGATCTCCCAAACTCTATCTACCGGTTCCTTCTCTCCGGTAACAGGATTTTTCTAAAATATAGTCCGATAAGGAAATAATACAGAATCAAATAAATGATTATATAAATAACAAATATTTTTAATTAATAACATATAAATAAATATATCTCACCATCGATTCCTCTACTTCTGCAAAAGACCTCGTACCACAAGCATACTTAGTTATCTGTTTTTCCCTATTCTTTTTATTTCTCTCGCTTATAGCTTACATTAAGTCAATGATTAAGAAGCCATTATTCAAAGGGCAGTGAATCAAACATTGTTATTAAGTTACCTTAAATTCCGGACTTCCAAAATACTCTACTAAGTATTTCCAGTCCTCTAGCTCAACATCTTCAGGTCGACGAGATAATATGTTTCCTTCATCAAGATGGCGAGAGTAGAGAATGCTCAGTCGAGCTTTCCAAGCTCTAAAAAGTCGTCGCATAGTATCGATAGCAAAGGTTTGAAACCTATGCTCTTGCACGCCGCCAAGAAATTCAAATTTATCCTAAACATACGTGTACCATTATAATTGATATTCTAACCACAAAAATAAATGAAGCAACATGAAGTTGATACGATATTAAAAATAATTTTACCTTGACCTTCAACCACATTGCTTCTCCATGTTTTGAAACAATCTTTTGCCAATTCCCATCACGGAACGAGATAGTGCTCCTCATGATTAAACCACAATAATTAACAATATCTCTATCCCCAGGACCTACTGCTCTATCAATATCATATGGAATTGTAATTGTAATTTTTCCACCATACTTAGTTTTTATATCTACTGTTTTGGATTTATATTTCCCTCTTCCTCTCTTTTTACTTCTGGAAGAAACTATACAAAGAAAAAATAGTATATGTGATCAGAAATTTGGGCAGAAAACGAAAAAATTAGGCAGAAATTTTTTGATAAATAATTGAAGGTAAAAAAAATTCGCCAGGATTTCGGCGCGTTTTGGACGTTTAGAAAGAAAAAGAAAAAGAAGAAGAAGAATGAATGAAAATCAAAACTAACCTGCACCATTTTCATTTTCAACTTCAGGAGAGAGAAACACTCTTCTGTCCAGATTCCTTGACGATACTGTCTCTATCAAAACTAAGCGAATGATTTAAGGCCATTCGCAGCCAAATATGATATGAATAAATGAAGAACTTTAGAGAATTACACACTGTATTTTGAAAAGTAATTCACTATCAACTAGCGAAGGTAAAAGTATATGCAAATAAATCAAGATCACTTAGTTAATTATCAGATCCACACCATATATTAGTTCAATTAGAGTGAAGGAAAGACCTCCAACATATGACTAGTTCCAAACCTAAATATCATATGTTGATAACTACAGAAGAACTCAAAGCACCTTAGAAATAGGCAAAGGAGCAGTAGGATATGCAGGGCAAGCAACACATTTGATTAGTACATGATTCTAATTTAAGATTGTTAAAGAAGCTTATAACTCTAAAGTTTGATATTCAATCATGAACTAATGACAAACACGTAAAGACAACTTACTAAACTTATCATAAATAATAGAAAACAACAGAATAATCACGATTTTAATTAGATGGTTTGAAAGAGAAGAGATGTCAAGGCTCACTAACCTTCTTTGGAGCAGCAAGCCAAACGAGAGTCCTTCTAGCCGTTTAACCCAAACTCAAACTTTAATTCATGTTAGCTTGAAACCTGGAAGAAATCAAAACCTGGTTAGGGAGACCTAACTTTGACATGTGGACTTTAAAAATAAAAAAAAGAAAACAACAACTACTGTAGTTAAGATCCCAAATATACAATATTTATCCAATATGAAGTTATTTAGAGAGAGGGAGGAGAGTTTTGAGATAGAGATAGAGAGAGAGAAAACCGACTGAAGAGTTGGACAAAATTTTGAAATAAAGTGTAGTTCAATTTCAAGGTGAGAGCAATTGCTGCTGTAGTAATTAAGAGTTGGACAATGCCTCTATGAGGTATGATTCTGTAACGACCCGATCGGTTGTTTTGAGATCCAGCGCGTCGTTCAGTAGCTGGGAGTCATGAACAAATTCATTTCGGGTATTGTGACTTGTGTGTATGGTTAGAGTTGAAATTCAGGAGGTTCAGAGTTAAATTGAAAGGAAAATTCTCATTTCAGAAGCCTAAGTTGAAGAAATTGAGTAAGACTAGAATTTCGAGTAAACGACCTCGAAATCAGGATCTGAAGGTTCCAATAGGTTCGTATGATGATTTCGGGCTTGGGCGTATGTCCGGATCGAGATTTGGATAACCCGAGAGCGTTTCGGTGTATATTATGGAAGTTAGCAATTTTGAAGAAATTTCCTAAATTTGGCTTGAAGCGCATTTTAATGATATTGATGTCCGTTTGGGATTCCGAGTCTGGGAATAGCTTCGTATGGTGATTCTGGAGTGGGGAGTGCGATCGGAAGTCAATTCGGATGTCCGGAGGTCATTTTAAAGTCATTTGGCTAAAAATAGAAATTTTAAGGTTTTTGAGAAGTTTGACCGAGAGTTTGAATTTTTGATATCGGGGTTGGATTCTAATTCTGAAAGTTGGAGCAGGTCCATAATGTCAAATATGACTTGTGTGCAAAATTTGGGGTCAATCGGACGTGATTTGATAGATTTCGGCATCGGAGCCTTCTTTTGTTATGGAGCCTTCTTTTGTTATTTCTGTCTATTCCTTTTCAGACGGTAGGGCAATCTATTACTTCTTTTGTTTTTACTCTACTAGTATGCTTGTAGACTTGTGATACTAGTTCCTGGCACACACATTAATAGACATTATTTTTGGGATGTAAATATTAAATTATGACTTTTATGACTATTCCTGCTTAAGATTATCTAAGTTATTCATTTTTGCCTAATGTCTAAAATCTAAACCAAGTAAACGTTGGAAATGTTTTGGTAAATTAAAAGAAATTCACCAGTAGATTGATGTTAGCTTGCAACACCGCCATCGCGACCTGGGTTAGGATTCGGGTCGTGACATTTCGCTAGACCACTTTGAGTATTAACATGAGCAACTGGATGCTCAATTGTTATCCCAGTTGATATGAAATAATCATTAAAGGTCTGGGACGTAAATTCACCAGCATTATCAAGACGAAGTGTCTTAATTGCATAATCTGGAAATTGTGCTCTTAATCTTATTAATTGAGCTAGTAACCTTGCAAAGGCCAAATTGCGCATTGATAACAAGCACACATGTGAACATCTTATAGATGCATATATCAAAATCATATAATATCTCAATGGTCCACATGGAGGTTGTATAGGCGCACATATATCATCTTGTATATGTTTCACAAATGCAGGAGATTCAACTCCAACTTTGATTACTAATGGTCTAATTATCAGTTTGCCTTGAGAATATGCAACACAAAAGAATTCTTTAGTTTGAAGAATCTTCAGGTTCTTCAATGATTGACCATGTGAATTCTCTATTATTTTATACATCATATTATAACCGGGATGGCCCAACCAGTCATGCCAAATAATAAAAGCATTAGTAAACTTCTTGTTTACTATGACATGTTATTCGACTACACTAATACTAGTGTAGTATAATCCGGAAGAAAATGCGGGAAGCTTTTCAAGCACATACGTTTTTTTTGCTTTTATTGTAGTAATATAACGGTATCATTGGTGGTCTCAATATGATGACCATTTGGCGAATATCTTTGAAATTCAACAAGTTTTTTTGAGACTTACTACAATATAATGTATCATTAACAACCAATCTAGCTCCTCTTGATAATGATATAGTCTCTCTTCCAGAGCTCTCAATTGATTTTGTACTACCAGATATTGTTATGACATTAGCTTCTTTCATAATTAAATAATAGAAATATCTTTTATTTTTTAATATGGTGTGCGTCGTAGCACTATCCAGAAGACATATTTCTTCTTTATTATTCATACGGCCAATTGAAGACTGAAAATTTTCATATTCTTCATAAAGAAAAAAGAAATACATCATAATTAATATTGAAAAATTTAAGAACAAAAGAAACTATATTTAGGAAATTAAATACTGACAACATAAAAAGTTTTATTCAAAATATGAATTTCATAAAAAAAAAATGTATTCTCATAAATTTTTCCAATAATAAGTCTTCAGTTATGATGCTAAAAGAAGTCTCCAGCTTCGAAATGAGTAATATCTGCAAGGCCTTAAAAAATATCATCTTTATAGGCAAGGTTTGCTTCAATTTTATCATGATTATTCATAGGGCCCGCCTCAATATTATTTTGAAAGGTCAAGTGAGTCTTAACTTAATTTTTTCCCCCTTTTATAGAGGTTTGATAATGTTTGACAAAATATTCAGACGTACTTCAAATTCGTGTCCAATGTTTTTTCATACCATATCGGTAGACATTATTACCTTAGCCTTTTGAAGGATTATTTTGAGAACTCTTATTGTTCTCTTGTTTATAATGACCACCAACATGACGATTATTATTTCGTCCCTTGTCATACCCACATATATTTATCCGGTCATCATAATTATTTTGTCTTCTTTCATACATTTATCGCTATCACATTCGCTTCTGGGAATGGAGTTGATCCGGTATTGGGGCGGACTTCACGATTTTTCATTAAAACGTATTATCTTCACACTGCCATTATTATCATCAATATGAGCCATTGGGGCCTGAACCCAATATCTTACCCATATGAGACGTGTTAGGCCATAATATGATGGGACTTGAACCCAACATCTTATCATCATGGTGCACCAGGACTTGAACTTGGTGTCTTACCCTCATGGTGCAGTGGGACTTGAATCCACTGTCTTATGCTCATATAATATTTATGACAAATTATCTCATTCTCTTTAGAGAATGTAACATAATTTTAGATCACCACAAATTCAAGTTTTGATAAATTTAATATAGTATAAAATTATCTTACTAAATAGTAGAATTAATCTACATGATTAAAAAAAAATTGTAACAAGTAGTATGCCTTAAAAATTCTGGGTATAAATATACACATGTCATGAAGGCATATTAATAGTAGTGAATCATTAAAACAATAAAGAGATATTATAGTCGTTCCATGCAAATTCACCAATTACTTTCAACGCACTGATTCATATGTAATATAACTAGTAGTCCCATTCGATCTGCTACATATTACTAATATTTGCCATCGTCCAAACTTACGTAAATATAAATATCGAAGATTCAATAACTAATACCTTTTAGAATTAAGCAAAGCATGATGTTATCATTATTATTCCATCGCGCATATCAAGATTACTAGTTTCAAAGATCAAAGGATTTTAAATCAAATGTTATACCTAACAATAAATAGAATTCCTCCTAATATTTCACAAGATTTTTTCAATATCATGTTAAAATAATGATCGCATGCCTTCCTATTTCATAAGGTTAAAGATAGAACAAGCTGGTATGCCAATTTAAATTAAAGCTTACTATTTTTTTTGAATACCAACTCATGTATATCCAAATCAAAGTCATGTATGTATGATTTATAAAATTCAAATGCGGTAGAAGCAAATGGATGTGTACCTGAATTTGTAAGAAGATTGACTAACTCTTTAGGAAGAAGATAATATCAGGTTGAAGTAAATATTTTAACTGGTTAGAATAATCGTATTGATAACGTGTTAAGAAATGAGAGCAAAATAGAACAATATAATAATAGAAACAAGATGAATAGGAGGAGAATGTATAAGTTATCTTATTCAATGTGTTTCTTGTGTGTCCCTCATAGGATAAAGAATACCCTATTTATAGGATATAAGATACATGAAAGGTTACAAGAATACACCTAAAGGTTACAAATATTAAGTGATGAATTAACTAAGTACACGGACTCAAATGATTCATGGAATAAGGATGTCTAGGAGTATTCAATGGATATCCACTTTAACATATCATAACAGTCATAACATTTATTTAAACTATGTAAGAACCCATAATACCTAAAAAATTATAAATACGAAAAAACTAAAATAATAATTCCATGTTGGAATGAAATTGCAACATTTTAAAACCTTTTTTTATGAGTTTTCGAGGAATTCGAACACAAATCAAGTCACACTAACTCTTAACAGAAAGATCAAGTGTCGATTACCACTATATATAGGGTAAAAGAGCCTACGTGTCTCATATTAACTTCGTAGTCAATCAGAGGTGACAACCTGACTCGTTATTAGGGACCCTACTGAAATCTTAAATATTAGGACTCTACATTGTTTAAATAAGAAAATACTTAATGAGCAAAATATTTTAGTTGGTTTTGAGATTCTAAATTACGTAAAATAAATAAATTATATTTTTAAATTTAGTACCCCTAATTTTAATTCTTAAACATTAGAAAAGTAGCTTTATTACGATTTTATCTAATATAAAATTTATTTTTAAAGGGTAAACAAGACAAATGATATTTCGTTATAGGGTTCCATACATAAATATAGTATAGATATAGATAGATAAATTAGCCAACCGCCCGGACCATAATTATATTGTTGGCTACTTCTCCTTCAAAATTAAGTAAATGATAAAATGATTGCTGTAATGTTCGTTTAATTAGTTATTTAAAATTAAGGTATGGATTTTTTTATTTTCTTTTGGATTTTCATCTCAGGTACTGATTTGAGTTCACGATATAAGACCAATTGAAGGAGAAAGAGGCATTTTCGTATATACCTACTTTTGGGGCCACCGTTGAAGTTATATTCGTATTGAACAAAAATTTACAAAGTGTACCCGCTCGGATCTGAAGTAGTTCAATCTCTTCAATGTAACTTCAGAAATCAAATATGAAATTCTTCTATCTTTCAAATGCGACTTCAGAAATTCAAATCTGAAGTAGTTCAATCTCTTAAGTGCAACTTCATAAATACGAAGTTCTTCTATTTCTCAAATGCAACTTCAGAAATTCGAATCTTAAGTTTTTCTATTGAATGCAACTTCAGATTTCGATTCTTAAGTTCTGAAACATAAGCTTGTTCTTCGAATTCAATAATCCAAGACACGGTTCAATGTCCCAAATATACTCCAAATTATCTCAAATTTGAAACTTAACTTTCAAATATCATAAAGAACAAATCTCAATCATCAAAACAAATTTAACAAACCTATTTAGTAACTAAAAAGAAGAAGAAAAAGAAACTCTAAGCACAAAGAAGAATAAAACAATAGTGAAGAAGAGAAAATTGTATGTCTCTGAAGCTATTCAAAAATTGGGTATCAATTTTTTTTAAAAAGTAAGTACAAATTCAATAGGTGGTCAAATGAATTGTGGCCAATTACAAACTTATTTTTAGTTTTATGACCCCATTTTTTTTTACACATGGGAGATTTGCTTCTACACATGAGAGATCTATCTTTTACACATAAGAGATCTAAAAAATACTATTTTTTAATTTCAATATTGTAAAAAGCCATGGAGGCCTAAAATCCCATGCAAAACTGGGCGCCACACGAAAATTTTACGAAGATGAAAATACCAACAAAAAAAAGTGAAAATTGCACGGGGCGCCCTATTTGGTCGCCCCCATTTAACTTATACCCATTTTTTATAAACTTTTAACTTGTACCCACTTTTTAAATAATTTTAGCCCCCTTTCTCCTCCTTCGTTTTCTTCTTCTTCTTCTTCTTCTTCTTCTTCTTCTTCTTCTGCTTCTTCTTCTTCTTCTGCTTCTTCTTCTTCTTCTGCTTCTTCTTCTTCTTCTGCTTCTTCTTCTTCTTCTTTCTTCTGCTGCTGTTGGTGCTGCTATGGAACTTCAGTTCATGGGATGATTGCCATAAATATTTTTATCAGAGCTGAAGTTCGCCAGTTACAAAATAAAAACTTAAGCTCTAGAGCTGAAGTTCGCTAGTTACAAAAACAAAAATTTCAGCTCTAGAGCTGAAGTTCGCCAGTTACAAAAATAAAAACTTCAGCAATTACAAACAAAAGCTTTGCGTTAAGACGTGCACAAGTTAAACAAAAACTTCAGCAAATAGAGAACAATACTTCAGCTACTTCAGCTCTAGAGCTGAAGTTCGCCAGTTAAAAAACAAAAACTTCAGCTCTAGAGCTGAAGTTCGCCAGTTACAAAACAAAAACTTCAGCTCTCTCCAGTTACAAAAACAAAAACTTCAGCAATTACAAACAAAAGTTTTGCGTTAAGATGTGCACAAGTTAAGCAAAAACTTCAGCAAATAGAGAACAAAACTTCAGCTACTATGCTTAAGTTCATCAATTACAAACAAAAACTTCAGCACACTTGGTTCAGCACACTTGCTACTTCAGGTTCCTCTACTAGAGTGCTGAAGTTTTGCGTGATTGCCTTTGGTACTTCAGCCCCGTATGCTGAAGTTATGCGAAAAAGCGGGTACACTTGCAATTTTTTTTGCAAAGCGGACACAAGTTAAAACGTGAGGGAGAAGGGAAGGGGCATTTGTATCTATACCCCTTTTTGAGTCACGTTTTAACTTGTGCCCGCTTTGTAAAAAAAATTGCAAGCGTACCCACTTTTTCGCGTATATTTAGCATACGGGGCTGAAGTAGCAAAGACAGTCACGCAAAACTTCAGCATTCTAGTAGACGGGACTGAAGTAGCAAGTGTGCTGAAGTTTTGTTTGTAATTGCTGAACTTAAGCATAGTATCTGAAGTTTTGTTCTCTATTTGCTGAAGTTTTTGTTTGTAATTGCTGAAGTTTTTGTTTTTGTAACTGGCGAAGTTTTTATTTTGTAACTGGCGAATTTCAGCTCTAGAGCTGGAGTTTTTATTTTTGTAACCGGTGAACTTCAGTTCTAGAGCTGAAGTTTTTATTTTGTAACTGGCTAGAGTTGAAGTTTTTATTTTGCAACTGTCAAACTTCAGCTCTAGAGTTGAAGTTTTTGTTTTTAACTGGCGAACTTCAGCTCTAGAGCTGAAATTTTTGTTTTGTAACTGGCTAGAGCTGAAGTTTTTGTTTTTAACTGGCGAACTTCAGCTCTAGAGCTGAAATTTTTGTTTTGTAACTGGCTAGAGCTGAAGTTTTTAAAAATGAGAAGATGGAAAAATTAGAAAAAGAGAGGACTTTTTGGCTAGAAGAGTGGAATTGACTAGGTATTTTATTCCTTTAACAGGCTCCTAGGACTTAGTTCAAGTGGCAAAGGTTGAGGGACTTGTGACTTAGGTCATAAGCCTGGTATTTAAGTGGGGAGGGTAGAGAGATGGGCCCATTATTCTGATTTTTGAAAGCTGCAATTGGTCCTCACTCCTGAGGGTCGGCTCCAGATGAATTTCTTGGTCACAAGAGAAATGTTATTCTTACAACAGCATAGCTAGAATGGACGGTATCGTGTATATCATTAGGGATTTCTCTATAAAATAATACGGATTGGATTTTGAAGAAGGGGAGTAAGAAGGAGCCCTTAACCTGCAACAGACAGAAAAGGATTTGTTCATTTCATTTTTTTGGGCTCCTCGAACATGGTAGGGGGCTGGCTTTCTATTTCAATTTCTGTTATAGTGGCCGGGTCTGTTATTCATTCTATGGAAACTATTGCCGGATATTCCCGGCCAACACCAGAATATGGGTCTTACGGGAGGTTTGAACTTTGAAGAAACAGGTACCTATTACGATCACATTTTCATTAGGTATACATGCCTTAATCTTGGTAGATTCGCTTATTGAGTTTAAGCTCATTATCTGTAGCTCATTTCTATGTCTGGCATACTTGCATCATTGTGCAATCATGTCAATGTGCCATACATTTTGAGTCTTTCATTGCAAGAGTAGTACGGTGCAAATATCCATTCCAGAACTTTTTGTGGTGATATTGTTCTTAAGTCTTAACCAATATATGCCACATTTTTTCGTAGGATCCTAAATTTTATCAATTCTTGCAAGAGCATGACAAGGAGCTCCTTGAATTTGACGATGAGGATATTGATGTAAGCCTTTACTATTTCTTTCCTTCTCGTTGTTCTCATGGTATTTGAAATGGTTTGTAGAATCTTATCTCAATTTTGTGAAGGATGATGCCGAGACTGAAATGGATGGCGACGAAATAGAAGAAGCTGACGAAGGTAAAGAATTTGACACTGAACAACTTGTTCATGCAGATGGAAAGGAGGTCAAGTCATCCACAAATGCCATCACTAGTGCAATGGTGGATTCCTGGTGTGATACAATTCATGAAAATAGGAGTTGGGGGGCTATTAGGTCTCTCATGAGAGCTTTCCGAACAGCTTGCCATTACGGTGATGATACTGGTGAAGATGCTAAGTCAAAGTGGAGTACCATGTCTAGTAGTGTGTTCAACAAGATAATGTTATTTGTTCTAAAAGAAATGGACGGAATTCTTCGTGGCCTGTTGAAATTACCAACTTCTGGTGGGCAGAAGCAGATGATAAAGGATATATCCAGTACTAAGCGGTGGAAGAGAAACAACCACTTGGTGAAATCATATCTCGGAAATGCTCTACATGTCCTAAATCAGATGACTGATACAGAAATGATATCATTTACATTACGAAGACTCAGATTCTCATCTGTATTTTTGGCTGCTTTTCCCAGTCCTTTTAAGGAAATATATGAAGGTATGGGATTGAGTGATATAACTCGTAAAATTCACGTGAACTTTTTTCTTGTCCCAAGGAATGGTTAATAGAATTCACACCAACAGTTTTCTTCTGCAAGAATATACCTCTTTTTTACAACTTGTACATTTCATCCTTTCCCCCCTTTTTGGGCAGAGGGGGAGGGTTAGTCTATTTTGGTGTTCAAGGTTTTAGCTGTTGCGAAAAGCTAAGTATCTTCATTTTCTCATAGGAGTCCTTCACGTATATTCGGTTTAGGGACGTGAATTTGGGTTTTGACAGTTGAATGACATGGCATCTGGCCCTTGATTACTTCAAATTACGAAAATGAATGTTTAAATGCTATTCAAAAGTAAGTAAATAGATCCAAAACACATAAAATGCGGTTAATCCCATTGGCTGCTTATGTCATACTGTCATGAAAAAATTTAGCTCGTTGATATCTATGCTGAAATTCTTATATAAGCATCCTGTTATAGTAACATAGTTCTAGATAAAAAGAAGGGGAAATTCAAGTTTGTTTGCCTGGTAGTTAATGATCCATAAGAATTAAGTTTAAAAATACTTGTGAAGAACTAAAGCTTTAGACTTTTCTGTTTTCAGAAGACATGAGGCACAAGAGTTTTATTCTCTGTATGAAGTATTCTTCTCTCTTTCTAAAGAAAATGAACTTAAGCAGAATTCAACTTTTCAGGTTCTTCTTCATTTCTGGGGTACAGGCGGAGGTGCACTACCAGTTGTCTCTTTTCTGTTTCTAAGAGACGTGTGTTTCTGATTGCATTGACGAGTGCATTAGAGGAATGTATAAAGCTTATTTGTTGAACTGCCAATCCATGAGTGCAACTAAGCTGCAGCATATTCAGTTTCTTGGTAATTGTTTCATTGAACTACTTAGAGTGGATCTTCCCAATGCATACCTGCATGCCTTTGTTTTCATTCGGCAGTTAGCAATGAAGCACATAGTGGTGGTACTAAGACCAAGGTATCAGTTTGTTATTTCTGTTACCAGCCACTGATATATGCTTATTCTAATTTTTTGGGGTTAAAGGGGGATCTTGTATAGCAGTTTCCTAAATTTGTTTGTCCTTAATTTTTAGCTGAAGAATACTCTGGTTGAAGAATTTCAAAATAGAAGTTAAGCCTAAATTCACATTTTCACGGGAGAAAAGGCGCTCAAAGAGTATCAAGTTGCTTAGTGGGCGTTTGGACATAAGAATTGTAAAAATTCCGAAAAAAGTGAAATTTTTTCAAGTGAAAATGATATTTGAAAACTAGTGTTGCGTTTGGACATGAATATAATTTTGGGTTGTTTTGAAGTTTTGTGAGTGATCAGAGTGAAAATTTGAAAAACAACTTTTTGGAGTTTTTCAATTTTTCGAAAATTTATGGCCAAACCGGAAAAATAGGAATTTTTAATGAAATAAGTGAAATTTTTCTTATGTCCAAACGGGCTATTAGTATTTTACCTGAATGATGCTATACCTATTGAAAGTTAACCTTGCCCGTTTGTGGCTGCAAACTCATTGTTCTTCCCTTGTCAAATCATTCCCAGAAATCGTCTCAAAAGACTAACCAATCATCCAAGGAAGCACACAATACTAAGGCCAAGGTACTTCGACTCTTATATTTGTAGCTGGATTTTTTTTCTTGACTTATGGTAACTAAAATGTGTGTTTATTCTGTATTCTCTGGGTTTTAAAAGAGGTCTGTGTACTGCCTTTTCTTTGGGTACTTGATTGCATTGTATATTGGTCCAAAGTTGCAAAGCTGCTTTGTACCTTACATCTTCACCCGAGAAAAATGTGCTCAAAGACTATTAGATTGCTTCACTATATTTGCATGACTAGTTGTGTCTTTTTGAACACTATCCGTGCCTTTTAGAGGGGGGTAATCGTGGTTCTTCCCTTGTGAGCTCTTTATTAAGAATCATCTCGAAAAATTAACAAATCATCTATGGAAGCACAAAAAAGAACTAAGATCAAGGTAGTATTGTGTAATTTCATTACTGCTGATCTTTGGAATAGTGTTAAGAATGAGTTTCGTATGCTTATTCTGCTTTTTGTTTCGGTTTAGGAGTTAGTGCTGTACAGAGGTTTTCTTCCTGTTAATTATTCGCTGAATAGTGTTAACCACGCTTCCAGAAACTGTTTATTTTGAGAATTACTTTTTCCAGAAGTACTTTTGGAGAGAAGCACGTGTGTTTGGCAAATTAATTTAGGAAATATTTTTTTTCCAGTATTTGTAAACAGATTGTGTTTGACTTATCTTTCCAAAAAGTGTTTTGAGTGTCAAAAAACGAATTAGGGTTTATTAGTATTATTTAAATAAAGAAATGATTTTAAATAGTTTTTATGAAATACTGTAATTAAGTGTTTACTTTAATCAATATAAATATAGTTAAACCAAATATCTCAAATCTCCAAAAAGTGCATTTCGCTTTCCGAGGCTATAAATCTTGTTTAGATCACAATTTCCCGAAGTATTGTCTCTTAAGCTTGCAATGTCATAGAGGTTCACGATGTTCAGTCTTTTACTGATAGTGATTAAGCATCTTTTTGACTTGGTTTCCTGGAAACAATTCTTACCTTCAAATTCATCCTTAGGATGATAAGAATGCAGGAGTGAGTCCTCTATCAAAATATGTAGCCACACTCCGACAGAGAAACGACTCATTAAAGGAATCCAGGTTTCGCAATATTCTTTCGTTTTCTTAAAATGGTATATGATGATTATCTATTCGTGAATCATAAAGTAATGAACTTGTAATCTGCAGTGTACTTGTTGGTCAAAACTCAGCCGTCTTTGGGACTAAGATAACTGAAAGTGATGAAGATGATGACGATGATGATAGCACAGGAGATGCTGTCTTCCGTTCTTCTTGGCTACCTGCAGGCAATACCAAGTATGTTTACATTCTTCTTAGCCACTTTGCTAGCGCTACTAACTGCTGAAGAGGAAAAGAAACCTTTAGACCTGAAACAGGGATTAAAACACTATCTTTACTATGCAGTTGGTATATATGAAGGTATTTTTCCGATATGATATGTTGCAGGGCCGAGCAGTGTACAGAGGAGAAACAAAAGAAAAAGAAGACAAGGAAGGAGCTGCAAGACGAGACTGCTTTTGATGAAGACATTGTAGAGGATTTTATCCTCAGTTCTGATGAGGAGGACGGTTCCTTGAGTGACACCCCCTCGGACGAAGAAGTTAGCATAAAACAGAAGTCATCTGTACAGCCTTCAAAGAAGAAAGGGAAATCTCATGGGAAAAAGAACAGGAAAAGGAAGCGATCCAAAGCAGTAGCCACTGCTGTCTGATGATTCTTCTTGTAGTGCTAAACTGATCTTGAAGAATGAACAAGAACAGTTTTGCNAAATATGTAGCCACACTCCGACAGAGAAACGACTCATTAAAGGAATCCAGGTTTCGCAATATTCTTTCGTTTTCTTAAAATGGTATATGATGATTATCTATTCGTGAATCATAAAGTAATGAACTTGTAATCTGCAGTGTACTTGTTGGTCAAAACTCAGCCGTCTTTGGGACTAAGATAACTGAAAGTGATGAAGATGATGACGATGATGATAGCACAGGAGATGCTGTCTTCCGTTCTTCTTGGCTACCTGCAGGCAATACCAAGTATGTTTACATTCTTCTTAGCCACTTTGCTAGCGCTACTAACTGCTGAAGAGGAAAAGAAACCTTTAGACCTGAAACAGGGATTAAAACACTATCTTTACTATGCAGTTGGTATATATGAAGGTATTTTTCCGATATGATATGTTGCAGGGCCGAGCAGTGTACAGAGGAGAAACAAAAGAAAAAGAAGACAAGGAAGGAGCTGCAAGACGAGACTGCTTTTGATGAAGACATTGTAGAGGATTTTATCCTCAGTTCTGATGAGGAGGACGGTTCCTTGAGTGACACCCCCTCGGACGAAGAAGTTAGCATAAAACAGAAGTCATCTGTACAGGCTTCAAAGAAGAAAGGGAAATGTCATGGGAAAAAGAACAGGAAAGGACGCGATCCAAAGCAGTAGCATCTGCTGTCTGATGATTCTTCTTGTGGTGCTAAACTGATCTTGAAGAATGAACAAGAACAGTTTTGCCAATTTGTCCACTGTAAGTTTGCTTTAAGCATAAATTATTTATCCTGTAAAAGTCAGCTATCAATTTTGTTTTTTAATCTTTTTTTCATGCCCAAATAGGAAAGACTGCGTATAGACAATTCATATAACTAATCCCAACTAGTTGGGGATTGAGATGTAATTGATGTATTGATCCATTTCTTTTTTGGCGCTGTTCTTTTTAATACCCTTTCATCTCCTCTTTTTCCTATTGAATTTTGTTTTCCTACTCCTTCCCAAAAAGAATGCCGCTTTCTGTTTGAGTAGCCTCTGTTTTTTTTTCTCTAACTAAGAATTTTTTTAATGTTCCTTCTCTTTTTTGGGTAAAAGCAAAAATTTCCATTGCATATGGAAGTTGATATAACTAATAGCTAGGAATTATAACACAGAGAACCACGAACAAAGTTAACTGTTACAATGAATTGATACAGAAAGTCTCAAGGTGTAAAACATTTTTTATTCAAGTTCTATTGTGGCTGCTTTGTCCAAAGATAGCAAAATAACCTTAGAATGCGCCCCCAGTGAGACGCTATTTCCTCCTGTCCACAATAAGTGATCTTTTAGTTCTTTTCTTTGTGGTTCAAAATAAGTGATTTTTTCAGATTTCAAAAATGAATTAATTATTGTTTTTGTGCATAGCCCTCGGAGTAAATAATGTTGGAATATGAGTTAGGAGTGTTATGTGAAGAGATAGTAAATGTTAATATGACCAATTTCGCTGTTAATTAATGTTAAAAAGTGAATTTCTTAATACGTGTGATAACAACCAAAAATTTTCTATTATTGATTATTAACTTGACAAGTTTAAGAGTTAATGAATCACATTAAATGAGTCGCATCTAACTTGGCTCATCGCATTCTATATATATTCATGAAGGAGGGACCTTAAAGGAGTGATGTAGCATCTCTTATTGATCCGAAAATGTATTTATCTATTATCTCAAAATTTTAGGAATTTAAACACAATAAATTCAATTATTAAATCTAAAAAAAATTTCAGTTACAAATTAGAAAAGGAATGTCTTACAAAATTCTTGAGAAACGTTTCAAACCAAAATTTCACGACTTAAACCCAACATTATTTTCTCTTCTCCTGATCTATTGGATTTTCCTGAACTATATATTGTGCAACATCACTATGAAATTATTGAACATTACATGCTTTATAATTTTTCCTAATTTTCTTCCATGGCCTGAATTACATTGTGAGAAAGATGTGAGGGTGAGCTCGTTTGGATTAGATGATTTGAAATAGCTGATAAACATTAGGTGCTAAAAAGTACTTTTTAGTGCCGAAACTGATTTAATAAATAAACAGTTACGTGTTTGGATACAAGTGCTGAAATTGATAATAAGCTGCTCTAGTATTTGATAAAATAGTGCTGATAAGCTCTTTTTCTGTTAAAATGACTTAAATAACCTTAGAACTGTTTACACTTATAAAGACGTAATTTCTTCAAAATTTTAGATTCCAAGTCGATCCAAATATAAAATATTATATTTATCATTTTATTTTAAATACAATTATGCTTATGATAAATATAATTTATTTTATGATAAGCATATAATCATAAGTTATAATAATTAATAAATTGATAAAAGTTTCTCAGTAAATGTATGTAATTAGTCCTAGTCCTATATGTAATAGGAGTAGGTTATGTGTTATGATACATATAAATAGGGCTTATTGTAACATAGAATATTAATCAATCAATAATATTTTCTCCCGTGCTTTCTCACAATTTGTATGGAATACTTCACGCGAATTATGGTGCATGCGGCTAGGCAAGAGAAATTTGCCTCCCATACAAAATGCAAAGGATTGAAGGTGACACATCTATGTGTTGCTGATGACATGATATTATTCTGTAAAGGGAGGGGACACTAATCATTCTACCAAGCATCTGGTATGACTGTATGCAAACAAATTGAATATTTTCTGTGCTAATATTAATGGAAGGGAGATAGAAGACATACACGAGCTGACATGTTATAATAGAGGCAAATTACCATTCAAATATCTCGGGGTGCCTATATCTTCAAAGAAACTAAGTGTTGTGGATTGTGAAATGTTAATAGACAAGATCTTGGTGAAGATAAAAGGGTGGGGATCCAGGAACTTATCGTATGCAGAAAGAACCCAACCGGTAAATGTAATGCTACTGCATCTACATTCACATTGGGCATCGTTCTTCTAGCTACCAAAAAGGGTCATGAAGGATATTGTAACTATATGTAGGAACTGCTTATGAGATGGGAAAATTATCACGAGCAAAGCCGCACTGGTAGCATAGGACCTGGTCTGTAGAATTAAAGGAAAAGGAGGCTTAGACATACAAGATTGCTTGGTGTGAAATGAAGCAACATTGGCAAAATATATATGAAACATAGAGACAAATAGTGATTCCTTATGTATTAAATGGTAGACCATATATACATAAAGGGCAAGAATTTTTGGCAATACAAACCACCACAGGATTGTGCGTGGTATTCGAAGACAATTTTTAAAACAAGGTTTGAACAAAAAGGATGGAAAGGGTTGGCAAATACTTACAGAGTGAAGGAAAGATACCAATGGAGAAGAGTATCAACAGCTAAATGGCCATATTCAAGATGGATATAGAATAAGCTAAATGTTTCAAAATATTGCTTTATTGGTTGGTTGATCATGAGGCAGAGGTTACTTACGAGAGACATATTACACATAATGAGAATATTAAGCCAGGAAAGAATATGCATGCTATATGAAATGCAGTATAAAACAATTCAACATCTATACTTTGAATGTCAATTCTCAAAATTGTACATTGAGGAACTCTGCAACTGGCTGAGAATAAAACTGAAACAAATCCACATGCAGAGCATTTGGAGGAAAACGAGAAGAAATATTAAAAGGAGAGTGTGCCAAGGGCTCGTGACTTCAATCATCATAACTGTAAAGTATAGGATATTGTGAGCATGGAATGAAGCACTGTGGAATCATAAAGTTCCATGGCCAACAATGATATGGCAGAACATAAAAGAGGATAGCAAATATAGGCTACAACTGATAAAAGGTAACGGGAAGAATAGGAAAGAACTAGAGTGGATAAGACAATTGTATAGATATGAAATACAACAAAAGAGTTCGAATAGCTTAGGAGCAACTTCTAACTAGGCAGACCTACCTAGTAGGGATGCTCTATGAGGAAGGCTATCAAATGGTTATAGTATTTTTTTTTTTTTTGACATAGAGCTATCTAGAAATAGATTATGAGCTTGTAAACAACACTTGTAAGTATCTTTATTTGGTGGGATCAATAAAATAATTTCTTTCACCAAAAAAAAAAAGAAAGAAGAGTGATATGTATCATCCCTCTTTATGTGTTGGAGGCTAAGGTCTATGTCCTCCTCCGTGCACTTATCCTTTTTGATTATCTATGGGTTGGGGTCTATGCCTAGCCCCATGGTTCATTTTTTTTTTTAGAAAAAATTGACATAAAGGAACCATCTTATGTAGCAATAAAATTTGTTTAAAAAATATTTAGCTGACAGGTTCAAATTTCAAATGAGATACTTTTTTACCTTTTTTAAAATTCATTTATCAGACTTTCTAACTCCACCACCATGCGACAACCGTGTTCGCATACTACATGACGAAGACTTCAAATTAAAGAGTGTAGGGAAGAACAAATAGAGTCCGGAACCAAAATGTTATTCTTTTGGACTCAAAGAATCAAAATGTGTGAAAAATATATAGTGACTATATATATATATATATAGCGCACTCTTAAAGGGTGCTATACCTTAGAAGTCATTTGCTTGTTAAGGTATAACGCCCTTTAAAAGGGAGTTATATTTGAACCTGAAATGAGCGGGAAGGTATAACGCTCTTTATTAAGACGCTATAGTATAACACCTTAATAAAGGGCGCTATACCCACATAAAAGGGAGTCCAGTCCCCTTCCCCACCAAACCAGTGTTGTCGTCTCCCATTAAAGAATACAAATGCCCCC
>ML422484.1:565-56693 GCA_005239525.1 Nicotiana knightiana
CCTTTAATTGTGTTTTAGGAGTCTATTTATAGGTTTAGGGTGAACCCTAACCGTGTAGGAGACTTCTATTTCACTTGGGAAACACTTAAACTCGTCAAACTCGGACTTGGGCGACACTGGAGACCCCTGGCGTTTGGGCTCTAACGCCCCCCTAACGCCAGGGGGAGCCTGGCGTTATGGCCCTAACTCCCCCCTAACACCAGGGGGGGGGGCAGGCTTTATGGGGTAAACGCTCCCCTAACGTCAGGGGGGGCCAGGCTTCATGGGGCAAACGCCCGGCTATCGCTCGGGCATCTCCTTTTGCGTATTTTTGACGTATTTGCATCCCTTTAGCTCCGTTTCCATTTCCAATTCACCTACACATGAAATAAACTCCATTAAGCACATAACAAGTGTAATTTTATCATTAATTCTCATAAAATGTAAGGTATATCACATGTTAAACTATGCAATTTAGTCTCGCATCAATAGTTATGAGAGTTTTGAATACCATGCAAACGAGCCAATATAATTTTTTTGTTTTTGAAAATATCTCCAAAAATATCATTTTTCTAGGGAATGAATTTTTATTTTAAAACCTCATGAATTTGTTAAGATCATCAGTTTGCCAACTAGCACTAACTATATTAATGAAATCTGGGTGTTTACACCATATTGTTTCCAGTCTTAAAGACTTTCCATTATGACAAGAGTTTTTTAGGGACAATTGAAATAACAAAAGGTTTTGATCTGAATGAGTCTTTGGAAGGTGAATAATCACAACCTTAGGAAATATGTTAATCCATTTATCATTAACAAAAATCCTATTAAGCCTCTCCATGATTAACTTATTGGATTTCCTACGATGATTGGACCAAGTATATTTGCATCCTTTAAAACCTAGGTCTAAGAGGTTACACTTATTAATGCTATTCCATAAATGGGAGCTACGTCTACGATTAATAAAATTACCACCAAGCTTATCATTAGCACTAAAAGTATCGCTAAAATCCCCCCTAAAAGCCAAGGACCTTTATATGTATCATGAATATTTTCGATATTATTCCAAAGGGAATGCCTATTAGCAACAACTGTACTAGCATATATTGAGGAGAAGAGCCAAGAAATTTTAAATGGACGTACCTCAATGTTGGCATGAATTTCTTGATTCCTTCTAACAAAGTTGTTCACATTAACTAAATCAGGATTCCAAAGAATTACCATTCTTCCAGATTGTCCATTTGCTGGGATTTCAATCATTTGAGAGAAAGAGAAGTCACTTAGAAGGGAAATTTGATTTTCCATTCTAGTTTCCAAAAGGGTCACCATACACGGATTATGAGTGTCCATCATTTCCCTAAAGTTCCTCCTATCCAGATTATAACTTTTTTGGGCGATACATCATATTAACTTGATCGAGGTTGGGATTGTTTCCATTTTCCATCATTCTCTGAGATGGGGATACTGGGTTCCTCCTTATCGACCGAACCAGTATCATTGCATGGCTCCCCACTGTTGGGTCCTGTGGAGGCCTGACATCCATCGAGCACTTGTAGAGTGCTGGGGGAAAACTGAGTATATACCTCTTCTCTCGCATTTTCCTGAATAGATAAACTTTTACCTCGTTTAGAATTGAAAATTCTAGGACTTGTTGGGACCCCAACAAGTTCATTTCCTCTTATTACTCCATTTGATGATCTTCTTGTTCTGGAGCATTGAGAGGGGGGTGGTCTTGGGGAACATTTTGTGGTACATGGGGGGAGGGGACATTTAGGGGATCTTGTGTTGGAAAATTGTTTGCATGGGGTGGAGCTTGCATGTGAGCATTCGCCTAGGTTGGTGCACTGTTGATTGGGGTGGTCCATGGCATAAATATAGGGTTCATGTCGGAGATCCCGTAGGGGAAAGAATGGGAGCTCCATTAACATGTTTTGGGTTTGTATTGTGTTGAAGTGGGGTGGTAAACTCCATTAGCTCCTCATTGAATGAGCTAGGTTTGAGTTTATTGAAGTAGCCAGTGGATGTAGAATGTTGTTCATCCACACATGGTTGAGATAGTTTCTCATGGCCATGTTCATTCCCTCTAAGACTAGTTGATCTAGGAAGTGAGAGTTTTGAAGAACAATTATTGTTTCTTGTCCATCCAATATCATGTTGAATGATATTGCATGGCCTATCAGATCTTGTTCTATCTAAGAAAGGGGTTGATGATCTTGAGGCAATGGAGGTTGGATAAATAATATTTGGTTGCCCCTTTGTAAATTCTGAGGTAGTGGAGGATTTGACATAGTGAGAGCACGTTAGTGTCTTAGGATTTGAATCAATCGATATCTCCTTCTTTGAGAGATTGGAATTCTTGGCATTGTTAGGGTGGGGTTGGAGATTTATATTAAGCCAATCTAAGAGTTTTTCTATAGATGGTAGAAGGGAAATCGAGGAGGTAGGGAGTTTCTCGATAATTACATCTATTTGCATGTATTTAAGATGGCTTGAGGAAGTGGTATTAATAGGATTTTGGCCAGGTTTTGTTTCCAGCGTGTGTTCGGCCTTATTGGCCATTTGTGGGGTAGGGTATTTCTGTTGGGACAAATGTTGATCATCTTGAATATGAGCATTATCATCCATGCAAGTAATATTTCGATTCGTAGGAGTGATTAGTAAGCCATTATCATTTTGGGGGGATTTGGAATTATCATTAGGCGTGACAATAGGAATACTTAGGGACTTATTAGTATTAGATAGGAGATGATGACTTTGTATGTGATTTAATTGGCCTAAAGTTTTGGCTGCCAAGTGGTCATCCGGTTTGTGAGCAGTGGCCACATCAAGAGCCATGCAATGTAGCTCATTATACCCTAATTTTGTATTATCAATTCTAGTTAAATTAGGCGGAGTTACCAAGGCTTCAAACTTGTTGCCAGTGGCAAAGAAGGTCTTATGGATTGGATTTTTATCAAAGATTTTGGAAGAAGGAACATTATTGGTAACTTTACTCGTGGAACCTCTTTCTACAGAGTTTTCATTTAATAAGAGGGATGGGAAGTTACCTGATAGGGAGTTGATTTGGTCGTGTAACTTAAAAAATTGATGGTTCATCACCTTTGTCTTGTGATTGGCTTTCTTTTTTTTTTTTTGGAGAAGCTCACTGTTTGCCAGATCTTTTCGTTGGGCAGCTGCAAAACATCTCTTTTTTGTCTTGAAATCCATTTGGAGCCTTAGATTGGTTGGTAGCTGGCTCCAAAAGGGTAGGAGTAGAAGGATCATTTAAAAATATATTTTGACATTTGGACATGGCATGACCTAATCTTCCACACGTCTTACATAGGAAATTATCTCCCTCATAAAGAATATCATTCTTATGATGGCCAATGAAGACAAACAGGGTGACTGGAACCTCCAATGGCATTTCAATACACAGCCTCGCATATATTCCTCTAAGAGTTGAGGATGTACATGCATCAATTTTTAAAAGTCTACCAATTTTGTTACCAATTTTGTTTAGTATTAATCCATCATAAAAATCAGTTGGTAATTGGGGTAGACGTATCCAAACAACTTTTTGAGACACTTGTTTCCTAAGCAATAAAATTTAGAACTCATTTTTGAACTGACAGAAAGTGTCCAAAAATGAACCAAGGTCCATTGTGTAGAGCTCTTAGCATACTATCTTCATTATTAAATTTTGTGATATAGTAATTAGACCCTAAATCAATCAGTGGGTAATTTTCCCTTTATCTTCTACAATTATTGAATCTTCTTTTTAAGGAGATGATGTTGAATTCTTGTCCCTTGAAACTTGATTACAGTTGAAAACCTCGACGGATGATAGATTCGTTGGAAATCCTATTGAGATAGCTGAACTTGTCGTTCATTTCTAAAATGGACCAAGTGATCATCTTGCCCACCATTTTGAAGTGCAGATGATCTTTGGACATTTGTGTCAATAATCATATTGATTGAGCCCTCATGTTCCCCCTCTACTAGTTTCTTTTTGAAGCTGGGGATAGATAGAGTAGTTTCTATACTAGATTTCTTTGTAGAAATATCTGGAGATTTAGGAGGAATTAGATGAACTTGATTAAGTTGTTGCATAACTTTGTCATCCAAGGAGAGATAAAATTCTAGGGAGAGAATTTGAAAAATCTAAACCTTTAAATTGCCAACTTCTGCCATATGATGTCGATACCTTTTTGAAACATCCAAATGAAATTTCGGGCATACACCCAATTCCAAAATCACCATCCGGACTTATCGGAATCGTCGAAACTCCGATCTGAGGTCAAATACTCAAAGGTCAAACCTTGGCCAATTGTTTCAACTTCGAATTCTAAATGAGAGTCACTCCTAAAAATCCTTTTCGAACTCCTAAAAAACCAGAGCAAATGATGCATGCAAGTCATAATACACTGTGTGAAGCTACTCGTGACCTCAAACTGCCGAGCCAGATGCAATTTCTCAAAACGACCAATCGGGTCGTTAAACGTAACTAAATTGCAGGTTAAAGAAGATCCTAGTAGAAATGTAATAGACATAAGAATGTGTACTTTAATCGGAAAAGAAATTAACTACCTCTTCTTGGAAGAAGATAAAATTCGAATGAAGCAAATAACCTCAGTTGGTTAGAACTTTGTGCTGATAACGTATTATATAATTATAGCAATGTAAGCCAAGAAATACAGATAAAATTTTTCTTCTATCAAGTTGTATTCAACTCAATATCATTGATGTCTTTGTAGAATTAGAAATACTGTATATATAGTGTACAATTTACTTGAGAGTTACAAGATATTAAATGAGTGTAATAAACCTATTCATGTATATCCAAAATGGTTCATCGATGATTTATTGGACATTCACAAATTCAATGTATTCGTAACATTATTTAATTTATCATGTATCTCTCTTAAATATCTCATTTACCACTTTACTAAATGAAACGATAAGGGTAACTTTTTTTTTTGTTGTAAAAAATGTAAATGTACTTTTTTTCTTTGAAGTCAAAAATTCAGAGAAAATGACGAACATGGTCCATTGTATTTTTGGGTTGGTTTAAAATAACCCCTTAAATATACTCTAAATAGTGTTGTGTAACGACCCGGCCGGTCGTTCCGTGAGATTTGCCATGTTTCCCCCATTTCTGCTTTATCATATATTGCTTAGCCTATTTATGTTGTATTGGGTCAGTTGGTTTGGGTCCGGAGTGGTCATGGTGAGAATTAAGGCATTTAGTCCCCTAAAGTAGCCTAATAGTTGAGAAGGTCAACTGAGAGTTCACTTATTGGTGAACAACCTCGGAATACGGATTTTATGTCTCATATAACTTTGTTAGGTGATTTGGGACTTAGGAGTGTGTTCAGAATGAAGTTTTTATGTCCGGTGTAGAATTAGGCTTGAATTGGCGAAAGTTAGTTTATGGCGATTTCTGGTCGGCAGTGGAAAATAGGCTATCGGGGTCGGAATGGGATTCTGGAAGTTGGAACAGGTTTGTAATGTCATTTTGGGTATGCGTGCAAAATTTCAGGTCAATCGGAGGTGTTTCAGTTGGTTTCGGCGTAGTTGGCGAAAGTTGGAAGTTTCAAAGTTCATAGGCTTGAATTTGATGTAATTTCGGTGTTCTCATGTTATATTTGGTGTTTTGAAGGCTCGACTAAGTTGTAATAATGCTATGGGGTGTGTTGGTATGTTTGGTTGGGGCCCCGAGGGGCTCGGGATTGATTTCGGATGGTTGGCAGAGTTTTGAACTTTGAAATTTGCAGCAAATAGCTGCTGGTGTAAGTTTCTGGTGTTGGCCGCACCTGCGGATGGGTAGCCGCAGGTGCGACGTCGCAGGTGCGAAAGGCTATGCGCAGGTGCAAAAGGAGGCTAGGCAGGGGAAATTCGCAGGTGCGAAGAGTTGGCCGCACCTGCGAAACCGCAGGTGTGGAAAAGTAGCCGTAGGTGCAAAAATTGGTCCGTTAGTGGGATTGCGCAGGTGCGCACCTGGGACCGCAGGTGCGATTAAGTGTCCACAGGTGCGGAATGGCTGGGCAGAGTAGTATAAAAAGAGACCTCCGTGAAATTTTATTCATATCACCATTGTTGCATGCGGTTGGAGCTCTTTTGAAGGCAATTTGAAGAAAGAATTCGTGGGTCTTCAGTGGAGGTAAGTTCCCGGGTTATTAAAGTCATTTCTATGCTATTTTGTGCGGATTAGGCTTGTAAATTGAAGGATTAAAGTAGGTAAAGGTTGGGAAGAATGGGTGGAGGATTGGAAAATTCTTTTGGCAATTCGGGTAGGCAATTGTGGTCTAATTGTGGTGTTTTTGGTATGTATAGAATCGTGGGAGGACGAGGTTTCTAGTGATGTGAAAGTTATCGAATTCCGAGATGTGGGCCCGGGGCTCGGGTTTGGCCGAATTTTGAGATTCTTGTATAATTTGATAGTTTTCGATTGGGTTGTGTTCCTTTAGTATATATTAATGATGTTAAATTGGTTTTGGCTAGATTCGGAGCCAACCCGGCCGGTCGTTCCGTGAGATTTGCCCCGTTTCACCCATTTTTGCTTTATCATATAGTGCTTAGCCTATTTATGTTGTGTTGGGTTAGTTGGTTTGGGTCCGGAGTGGTCATGGTGAGAATTAAGGAATTTAGTCCCCTAAAGTAGCCTAATAGTTGAGAAGGTCAACTGAGAGTTGACTTATTGGTGAACGACCTCGGAATGCGGATTTTATGGCTCGGATAGCTTCGTTAGGTGATTTGGAACTTAGGAGTGTGTTCATAATGAATTTTTGATGTCCGGTGTAGAATTAGGTTTGAATTGACAAAAGTTAATTTATGACAATTTCCGGTCGGCAGTGGAAAATAAGCTATCGGGGTCGGAATGGGATTCCGAAAGTTGGAACAGGTTCGTAATGTCATTTTGGGTATGTGTGTAAAATTTCAGGTCAATCAGAGGTGTTTCGGTTGGTTTCGGCGTAGTTGGCGAAAGTTGGAAATTTCAAAGTTCATAGGCTTGAATTTGATGTAATTTCGGTGTTTTCATGTTGTATTTGGTGTTTCGAAGGCTCGACTAAGTTGGAATAATGCTATGGGGTGTGTTGGTATGTTTGGTTGGGGCCCCGAGGGGCTCGGGATTGATTTCGGATGGTTGGCAGAGTTTTGAACTTGGAAATTTGCAGCAAATAGCTGCTGGTGTAAGTTTCTGGTGTTGGCCGCACCTGCGGATGGGTAGCCGCAGGTGCAAAAGGCCATGCGCAGGTGCGAAAGGAGGCTAGGCAGGGGGCCGCAGGTGCGAAGAGTTGGCCGCACCTGCGAAGCCGCAGGTGCGGAGAAGTGGCCGTAGGTGCAAAAATTGGTCCGTTAGTGGGATTGCGCAGGTTCGCACCTGGGACCACAGGTGCGATTAAGTGTCCGCAGGTGCGGATTGACTGGGCAGAGTAGTATAAAAAGAGACCTCCGTGAAATTTTATTCATTTCACCATTGTTGCATGCGGTTGGAGCTCTTTTGAAGGCAATTTGAAGAAAAAATTCGTGGGTCTTCAGTGGAGGTAAGTTCCCGGGTTATTAAATTCGTTTCTATGCTATTTTGTTCGGATTAGGCTTGTAAATTGAAGGATTAAAGTAGGTAAAGGTTGGGAAGAATGGGTGGAGGATCGGAAAATTCTTTTGGCAATTCGGGTTGGCAATTTTGGTCTGATTGTGGTGTTTTTGGTATGTATAGAATCGTGGGAGGACGAGGTTTCTAGTAATGTGAAATTTATCGAATTCCGAGATGTGGGCCCGAGGCTCGGGATACTTTACTTGCATCAGACTAAGCATTGTCTCCCATTTTTCATGAGCATAAACCGTGCCTCATTAATTGCATAAGGATGAGCATTGTTTTTTCTTGCATGAGACTAAGTATTGTCTCTCATTTTGCATGAGGCTAAGCCCCGCCTCCTTAATTTCTTAAGGCTAAGCATTTCCTTTCCATGCGTGAGACTAAGTATTGTCTCTCCTTTTGCACGAGGCAAAATCGTGCCTCCTTAACTGCAGAAGGATGAGCATTGTCTTTCATTGCATGAGACTAAGCCTTGTCTCCCATTTTGCATGAGACTAAGCCATGCCTCCTTAATTGCATAAGGCTAAGAATTTCCTTTACTTGCATGAGACTAAGCGTTGTCTCCCATTTTGCAGAGGCGAAATCGTGCCTCCTTATTTGCATAAGGATAAGCATTGTCTTTTCTTGCATCAGACTAAGCCTTATCTCCCATTTTGCATGAGGCTAAGCCATGCCTACTTAATTGCATAGGGCTAATCATTTCCTTTCCTTGCATGAGACTTAATAATGTCTCCAATTTTGCATGAGAATAAACCGTGCCTCTTTAATTGCATAAGGCTAAGCATTGCTTTTTCTAGCATGAGAGTAAGAAGTGTCTCTAATTTTTCACGAGGCTAAGACCTGCCTCCTTAATTGCCTAAGGCTAAGCATTTCCTTTCCTTGCATGAGACCAAGCATTGTCTCCAATTTTTCATGAGGCTAAACCATGCCTCCTTATTTGCACAAGGATAAGAATTGCCTCTCCTTGCATCAGACTAAGCCTTGTCTCCTATTTTGCATGAGGCTATGCCGAATTTCGAGATTCTTGTATAATTTGATAGTTTTCGATTGGGTTGTGTTCCTTTAGTATATATTAATGATGTTAAACTGGTTTTGGCTAGATTCGGAGCAATCAGAAGCCAATTTGAGGGGCAAGAGCATACTGGACTAGTGTTGTTGCCCGGTAGAGGTAAGTAATGGTTATAAATCTTGTCCTGAGGGTATGAAACCCCGGACTACATATTTCTCACTGATTTTAGAATGGAGCTCATATCGGGTGACGAGTATGTGACGCGCACTAATTTTTGGATCGGACTTGGTCCTCTCTGCGGCAACTATTGAGTTGCATATTTTACTCAAAACCTTATGTTAAATTATGTTCTAAATATTGTTGAAATATTTGGGCTATAAGCCATGTTTGGGGCCTCGTGCCGATCTGTTTAGACTCCTTGGGGGCTTTTTACTGCTGTTTCCTCACTTTTTATTGAGGATTTCACTCAGTCACATTGTGCTTACTATTTTCGAAACTCAGCCTTATTTACACTACTTTGAGATTTAAAAATGATGTTTTGGGTCGAGTACCCCGTTTTACTGATTCTCCCGAGGGGCTTTTAAGAGCTTCTGCTGAGTGAGGCCGAGGGCCTGATTGTGAGGATATGATACGCCACGAGGTGGCTTGATATTAGCGCTTGGGCTGAAGGAGCCCCTCCGGAGTCTGCACACACCCCTAGTGAGCGCACCGAGTGCCGAGTGATGAGTGATTGGGAGGCATGAGTGACTGTGAGGTATGCCCGAGGGGCTGATTATGAGTGATGGTGAGGTATGCCCGAGGGGCTGATTATGAGTGACTGTGAGGCATGCCCGAGGGGCTGATTATGATACATGTTTTGCCCGAGGGGCTACTTATGATTTTACTACTTTCACTCTGAACTTATGAAATATGTTTTGCCCGAGGGGCCTCTTTATGATTCATTTCATTTTCATACTAAATCTTTCGGTTGAAGTTGTTTGAAAAATATACATTTTCCAAAGGATTTTTCTGAAGTTGAAAGGGGTGTTCATGTGCTAGGAGAGGTTAATAGCGGTCCTATTGAATTAAAGGTTAAGAATTAAAGGTTAAGAATTAAAGGTTAAGAATGCGGCGTTTAAGGGTTTCAGGAAGCAGTATGATCGAGGATTGAGCTTATGCAGCGTAATTCCTGAGAAAAGAAAAATGGTTGGGGTTCTATGATATGTTTCAGCGTGCAGGATAGTATTGGAGGAATGAGAGAAATAAACTCCGGAATGTAGAAAGATTATTAGGAGGGTATGAGACGGGTTGCGAAATTTAGGCAACATAGTCTCGTGATTCAAGGTCACTCAGGATGAGTGAGGGTTGAGTTTTCTATGAGTTGAAGGAAGTTTCTATTATTCCTGAGGCAATTGAAGATGATTAAAAGAAGATAGATTGATTATCCATGGTTGAAATGGCACATTTACGGCAGTCATCAGTTCATTCGATGTGATTCAGTTATGCATGTGGTTTGTGCTGGTGTATGCGAGGCATGTCAGCCGTCGAAATAGATTTTTATTTGGAAGCATTCAAGTATTATGGCCTGTCAGGTGTAGGCGGATCCCGGAAGGGTTATAGTGGTATAGACCGCTACTTAAGGATTTGCATGTTGGGTGGTTGTGAGAATTCACTCGTGTGTTGAGATGGTACTCTTGAATTGAGTTAAGTAAAAGGTTTCTGTATGATGAAGTGTTAGCCCTGTTGGTGGTTCAGAAGTTATGATGGAATTCTTGTGCTACCCCATATTGGCATGTTAGGTGCGGTAAGCAGTATGTAACTGGGAGGAAGAATCGAAATTGCGGTTCGGTGTTAACAAGGATGTCATGAGCTCGGATGAGCAAGAATAAGGGATTTGAATGTTTAGAGTAAGCTGGTGTTGTCTTCAGTGTGACCTGAGATCGGTGTTTGGTGAAAGAGGTTTTGCATCCTAGTTATGGGTTCTTGATTTTCTTTGCAGCATTAGTGTGGTTGGTGGTATAGATGTGAAGACTTGTTGCCTTGTGTGGAAGGTCGTGGAAGCATGACCGCGGGAAGATTATATAAGTGTGACATGTAGTCACCTGATTGGTTGAAGATTTAGACCAAGAATAAGGAAGTGCAACATTGCTTATTTGAGAATTTATGCCTGGAGGGCGTTCGGTTCAGTTGATTGTGGGTTATGGGGTGTTTGTCCCGGTGATGATGGTGGTTCTCGTGTATTATGAGAGAAAGTGGGTTAATACAAACCCAGGTAAAGTTATTAGCTTAGTTTGGTGCGAGCAAGGTAGACTCAATGTTTGTGGATGGATTTAAATATGATTATGGGCTCCGTATGAGCCAGGCATGTTCATTTCAGTAGAGCGCTTTTTCATGGAAAGGTATTAGAACAACAGATGTTGTTCTGTCTTCGTCAAATTCATGTGATATTATGATTGTGCCGTGTGAGTTGTGAAACGGCTTGATAATTTCTTATGTGTTGAGGTCCCGCGTAATGGGGATGTTACATGAGCAGGATAGCTCTTGAGATCCAGAGTGTGTGTATATATATATATCGCACCTCAGTTGTGCTTGAGTTTTGTAGCATACGGCTTTATCAGTCTCCCCAGGATGGTATTATGCACTTAGTGTGCTTATGATCGATACTCAATAATTTGTAATAGTAAGCAAATCAGCTCCGTATATATCTTCTTATGTAAATTTTATGTGTGGATCGGGTGGCACGTCACCATGAATATGTTATTCGGATCGGGTTGCACGCCGAAACAGTGTTATGATGAGTAAGGTTACTATATTTATTTTTCTTATGTTTTACTTCCTATTTTCTGAGAAAAGTTCATATTAGTTGCGCGGGTTCAGTAGCCCCTTCCTGAGTCATTTCTTATTTATCATGTTCGAGGAGGTATCATGTGAGGCTGTTGGTCATGTCTGGGATGATTCGTTGTCTGAACGGTTCATACTGGGTGAGACGAAATTATTGGATCAGGGATCAGTGCGATAAGGTTATGTGAAATGTATATTAAAGAACAAATACCATTATTCAGGTTCATAATGAGGTGATGATTCTAGTCAAGACGAGATATTCAATGATTTGTTAACTCTGCAATTGGGTATGAATTTATACACATCTCCTCCGTTGTGGTGGTATCGTCAACATTATAGCAGGATGTATGTATATTTGTTATGAGGTGCATCGGGAGCATCAGATTCCTGAAATTTTGGCTATTAAGTTTCAGGGAACGTCATTGTGGTTAGATGATGAATTTTGCGGTGCGTGGTGCTAATTCAACAAAGGTATGCAGTCATGTTCTGGTATATCGTGTGGTAGTTGATACAGTGTTTATATATTGGAACTAGGCCTGGTAGAGAATTTCAAGTGTTGGAACTGGATTCTGAGCTTATGGTATGGATAAAAGAGGATATCTTCAGATTTGATCAAGCTAACCTGGGTTGTGGTAGCATGGGAAGGTGCACGAGGTGTTAAACAATGATTTCAGATAACTCTAGAGCAGTTCTTAGCACGTTCGAGGACGAACGTCTGTTTAAGTGAGGGAGAATGTAACGACCCGACCGATCGTTTTGAGCTCTAGCGCGTCGTTCAGCGGTTTGAAGTCGTGACCAGCTCCATTTCAAGTATTATGACTTGTAGGTGTGGCCGGAATTGAATTTCGGGAAGTTTAGAGTTGGTTTGGCAAGAAAATTCTCATTTCAGAAGCCTTAAGTTGGAGAAATGGGCTATGATTGGAATTTTGAGTAAACGACCTCCGAATCAGGATTTGAAGGTTTCTGCAGGTTCGTATGATGATTTCGGACTTGGGCATATGTCCGGATCGGGCTTTGGATAATCCGGGAGCGTTTCGATGCATATTATGGAAGATGGCATTTTAGAAGAATTTCATAAATTTGGGTTGTAACGCATTCCAGTGTTATTGATGTCCGTTTAGGATTCGTATGGTGATTCTGGAGTTGGGAGCGCGATCGGAAGTGAATTCAGATGTCCGTAGGTTATTTTGAAGTCATTTGGCTAAAGATAGAAATTTGAAGGTTTTCGAGAAATTTAAGAGGAAGTGGAAATTTTGATATCAGGGTCGGAATGCGATTCCGGAAGTTGGAGCAGGTCCGTAATGTAGAATATGACTTGCGTGCAAAATTTGGGGTCAATCGGACGTGATTTGATGGGTTTCGGCATCGGATGTAGAAGTTGGAAATTTCGAAGTTCATAAAGTTGAGGTTTAGGTGCGATTTGTGGTTTCGATGTTGTTTGATATGATTTGAGGCCTCGATCAAGTCCGCATTATGTTTTGGATCAGGTTGGTATAATTGGACGGGGTCCCGGGGGCCTCGGGTGGATTCCAAGCGATTAACAGATCAATATTTGAAGTTAGAAGAAGGCTGGAATTGTTGTCATCTGGTGTGACCGCACCTGCGAGGCCTGTGCCGCAGGTGCGAAGAAGTGGTGGTCTGGCTGGGAGCACAAGTGCGATGATATTTCCGCACCTGCGAAGTCGCAGATGCGGGCTATGGGGCGCATGTGCGAATTTGGCTTTGCTGAGGAAAGCCGTAGGTGCGGAGGTTTGGTCGCACCTTCGGAATCGCAGGTGCGAGAGTTGGATTGCAGGTGCAAAAAATGGCCTGGGCAGAATGTTTTAAAACCGAGATTTGTTGTTCATTTCCTTCCATTTTCCTTTGGTTTGGACGATTTTGAGGAGCTTCAGGAGTGGGTTTTCGTCAAGCATCACAAGGTAAATAATTCCTTCATGTTTCTAAGTTAAATACAAGGTTATTGCATGGAATTATACATGAAAATTGTGGAAAAATTTGGAAAATATTGAAGAAAACCTAGAAATGGTATTTTGGATTTCTACCACGAATTTGAGCATGGAATTTAGTGTAAATCATATATTTGAACTAGTAAAGCTTCGAGTAGAGTATATCTTTGAGAAATTTCAGATTCCGGGCACGTGGCCCGAGGGCATTTTGGTCAATTCACTGAGCGGGGTTGGGAAATTATATAATTTGGAATTTGTTGCAAATATTAGAGTATATTTTCATTGGTTTGCCGTTATTTTGTAGTTTTGGGGTGTTGTGCGTCTGTTGGAATCGTCGGAAGGGCTCGGAAGCCGGTTATGGAATTTCGGAGCGAGGTAAGTCTCCTTTCTAACTTTGTGAGGGGAAATTGTCCCCCTAGGTGAACTAATTAAGTATGTGCTATTATCTTTGGGGGGATACGTACACACGAGGTGACGGGAGTCCGTGCGTAGCTACTATTATGCCATGTTCGGGTAGTCTAGGACCCACTAGCATGCCTTACGTGTTGTACATGTGATCCTGCCTGTAATATTAGACTGCCAATATACGAAATCGTAATTGAATATCTAAAGAAGACTAGAGTACATTTTGTTAATCATCTAGAAAGAGAATTGATTCCTCCGTGGATAATTGTATACCTGATAGGATTATATTATGGAATATTATTAAACTTGGCAAATGAGTTTCAAAACAAGATTTAAAAGCTATATTTCATGTTCCTTTAAGAAGAATTTTATCACTTTCCTGAGAAACTGCTTTCTTGATAAAAATGTGAATTTATTATGGGAATATGTGTACATATGAGCACCTGAGTCGCAGGTATGATTCGCGAGCAGTCTAGCCTTATTATTTTTATGTTGACCACGTCGCATGATCGATTCGCGAGCGGGGAAAAATAGATGCATCTATGGTTCGAGTCATTCGACCCTTCGGCAGTGCATAGTTTATTATTGTTGGTCCGCGCCGTTCAACCCTCGGCATTGCTTGCGCATGATATTTACTGCGTATTTGCTGTGATTTTCCCTGATTACTGGCCTAAAATTTTAAGTTGTCAACTGAAATGACAGAGATTTAAAGTTATTAAAGATTTTTGGAATAAGTTGTTCCTTCCGGTTGATTATTTGTTATTTGATTAAATCATCCATGTTGATTAAATGTTATTAATATGACGAAGATTTAAAGTTTTAAATGTGGAAGGAATTGATATTGTTTATTCCTGATTTTAATAAATTGCCAATGATAATCATGCTTAGTGTCACACTCGAATATACTAAATTGACCTCTAGCAAGTGTCTAATTCGACCTCTCGTCACTACCTCTCTGAGGTTAGGCGGGCGACTTACTGAGTACACGTTATTTTTGTACTCATGCTACACTTGCTGTGTATTTTCATTACACAGGTACTATCATAGCGATGTGGCGGATTTGTAGACTTAGGCGAGCTGCATCATCCGGAGGCGATCCGTAACTGACAGAGTCTCCCTCATACTGTATTTATTTTCATTTTGAATTCCTTGTCCACTTTGTATTTCGGAAAAGCTTTGTGATGATTGTATAAATTCTTAGAAATTGCTCATGTACTTGTGACACCGGGTTCTGGGATGTGTTTGGGTTATATTTGCTAAAATGGAACATTTAAACTATTGTATTTACTTAACGGATTCTATTTACTTATTATGTATTAAGTGAAAGGTAATGATTTTCATAAATGCTAAAACAGGAAATTATTTCAATTAATTAATGATTGGCTTGCCTGACAGTGATGTCCGGCGCCATCACGACCTCATGGATTTTGGGTCGTGACAAGGTCAAAAGGCCTATAGGACACTAAAAATTTTCTTCCCTCGGTTTTCTAAAAAAAAAAGTAAAAAAAATAACCTGGTTCAAGTTACATCCCCTGGAAAAGAACCGATGCCAAAAGAAAATCAAGGGGGATTATTATCTACCTATGACTAAAAAAAGTAGTTTTGGATTTTCATTGGACTTTAATCCTTTAAGAAAGTTGTCCAAGTATTAAGTTAGTTAAACTAACACATCTAAAATATCATAGAAAATCATCCAAATAATTTTCTCACCCCACACTTAAAGTTGTGCATTGTCCCTAATGCACACCATAAATAACAAGAGGGTGATAGAAACTCCCTGGTAGGCCAAAGGCTGAAGCATCAACAACTCATGTGATACTCAAACTTCTCCCAAGCCTGGTCCTTCATGCGGGTACCTCACACTTACTTCCAACCATCTAGTTTCCTTTTGCTTCCTTCCAATGGCTTTCCTTTCCATGATCCTACAACATTAAAAAAAACTACACTACAAAAAAATAACATAATTAAAAAAAATTAAAAAAATTAAAAAAATTAAAAAATTAAAAATTAAAAAAGCAGTAAAGTTGGGTTGCCTCCCAACAAGCGCCTAATTTAACATCGCGACACGTGAATCACTTTTTGCTTCCACTTCAAACTTATGAATTGGATCCCAAGTTGTGATTCTGCTTTATAATCATGCTCTTGGGATGGAGTAAATTCTTGCAAGCCAAAAGTTAAATAATTCCTTATGTACTTTTTGGCTTTCAGTTGAGGAGTATCACCTTGCCTAGACGACCTCAAAAATTTCAAAATATATGGCTCGTCTCCCTCTTCCCTTGTCTCATTTATACGCTCGTAAGGATCCATTCTCATTTCACCATCCGAACACAATGTAGAGAAGTGTTTGGAATGAGGTCCAACACGCTCAAATACCTGAACTTCGAGATGTTCAGCATCCTCTACACCAATGACACTAGAGTCAACTGAATATTTATCCTCGATGTCCTCGGTTGACTCTAGTATGACGCCTTCAACAATGACATCCTCAAATTCTTGTTGGCTAGATTGTTGGTGTTCTACTCTGATATCCTCCATCAGAGAGTGTCAACTGCTGACTCTAATTCACATTTTTTTTGGCTACTAACCAACATATGACTTGTCGAACATTCAAAGTTTCGACCATTTGACTCACTTGAGCTGTCAAGTTGTGAACAGTTTCCTCTTGCCTTAGTATCTGTAATTGTGTCTTATTGTTTTATTCTAAAAGGCACATTAACATATACTTGATCTCCTTTAGGTCAACATCCCCTAGTTCTTTGTTCCTAGTAACTTCACAAGAAAAAGTAGAACCATCATAATAAGGGGTGCAGGAGGAAAAGAAATGTAAGCACAACCATAAAAGTGATCATCTTGACCATCACACATATTACACCCATTCCACACATGAGATTGAGTTGGTACACATAACTCATTCTCAGGAATATATTGATAATTTTGACACGAGTGGTTTCCTCCACAATATGCATGAGGAAGATCAAAAGTAGAATTACCAATAACAAAACTCCCATAATTCGAAGATGCCATGTTTCTCAAATCAACCAGTAAAACTAAAATAAAAAAATTCAAATACAAAAATAAATAAAAAAATAAAAAATAAAAGTTCAGACTTGAAATCTAGCAATATGTACAACTACAACTACGTCGTTAGTTCCCTGATAACGGTGCCAAAATTTGATCACACCAAACTATGCCTTATAAAAATGATTAAGCGGTCATTACCAATATAATCCGGTTTACAAGTCCAGAGTTGAATCCCATAGAGAACTAAGGCTTAGCTACAGTTATTCAATATTGCTAAGAAACACAAGTCCAAACAATTTCCTAATTATAAAGATTATAATGTTTATTTCTAACTAATTAACTAACAACTATCATAAAGCAGTAAAATTATAACTAACAAGGATGAAATTTGAGACAAGATTAAGGAGGTCTAGAGTTATGATTTTTCCAATTGTCAGAATCCGTCCCTCTATGTTTTCTATAATTTCGCCTAAGTATTCTCTACCGATCGTGAGTACTTCGAATGTTGTAATTCTCTTCCGAGCAACTACTACAATTTACTAGACATATTATCACAACCCAATTCTATTTTAGGCCGTGATGGCACCCATCACTGATGTTAGGCAAGACAACAGTGAACAATCTAGTGGTTTCCCATTTTAATGAGTTTTCCAAGTAAATAACTTTCCTTAATTTAAAAGATTTAGTAAGAAAAAGATTTAAACTAATAAAACGAAAGCAGCTAAATGTAATTATGACCATAGGAATAAAACCAAAATCACAAGTCTACTAGTGTGTGCCAAGATCTGGTGTCACAAGTATGTGGGCTACTAGTACAATATACAAAAGATTTCTACTCTACTGTCTGAAATAGAATAGACAGAAAATAAATCGAAAAAGAGACTCCGACTGCTGTTGAACGGTTCGGAAAGGCAACTCATCGTCTAGTCTTGAACCAGAAGTCAAGCGTGCGCGCCAGACTGATAACCAAATGCACCTGCTTCACATCCTGCATAAACAACATGTACCCAATAAGTATCTAGTCCAACCTCGAAGAAGAAATGACGAGGGGTCGATTTCGACACTTACTATGGGCCAAAAATATAATAATAAGAAGTTCTAATTAAACATGATATATAAAATGATAATAGAACCCAGATCAGGAAAATAAGTAAACAATCCTTTCATTTCAAGTAAGAACCAAGTCATTTCTCTCATCTAATACTTTCACCTTTCAAGTTCATGAAACAATATTAAATATAAAAGGGGTTCCAATATATTTACGCACGAATATGACGAGGACGTACATCCCGACCCAAATATACATATAAATATACTATGCATTGCCGAGGGTCAAACGGCCCAAACCATAGATATATCAATTAACCTGCTGACGCGAACGACCAGCTCCAATGAGAGTAGTGGAAATTTACCCCGCTCGCGGAATATACTTGCGAAGCGGTTGAACATAGATTTTCTCAAGTTATCATAATATCTCTTAATTCCTTTTCAAAAGAAAAAATTCAACTAGGAACCTTAAAAATATTGAAATCCTCAACCTCCTCTTTAATCCAACAATTAATAAGCATAAACAAGTAAAGGTATCAACAAAAAATGGTGTAAACCTAAATCTACCCGGACATAAGCATGAATAGTAGCTACGCACGGACTCTCGCCACATCGTGCGTACGTATCCCCCACAACTAGAAGTATATATTGATTAAGTTCACCTATGGGGTTAATTCCCTCTTACAATGTTAAAAAGCGACTTACCTCATCCCAAGGCCTACTTCCTGATCCAAGAATGTGCTCACACCCTCAATTTGGTGCCGAATCAACCCAAAACTAATCAATACATGCTCAAAAGTTCGTATTCCAACTATTAAAGAGGTTACCCAACCCTAAATGTAAGATTCTTAAAATTCAACCTCGGCTCATGTGCCCGAATTCCGGAAATTTTCGAAGAAAGTTGTTACCCATAACCTCATGAACTAAAATATATGGTTTTTACTAAAATCCATAACCATTTTCGTGGTAAAATCCCTTTTTATCAAAACCTAGATTTTTCATCTAAATCCAAGATTTTCAGAAATTTTCATGTTCAAATCTACCCATAACCTATGTATTAAACTCACATTAGGTAGAAATTACTTACCTTCAAAAGCTAGGTTGAAATCCCCTTCTTTAAAGCTCTAAAATCGCCCAAGAGTGCAATAAATGAACACAAAAATGGCTAGGTCCCGATTTTAAAACACACTGCCTAGCTGCCTTCTTCTTCGCGAACGCGGAAGAGGCCTCGCGTTCGTGAAGGCAAACGGCCCTGACCCCCTAAGATGACTCATCGCAAATGCAACAGTGGAAACGCAAACGCGGAGGCTGGCTTGGCCTACCCTTCGCGAACTCGAGAGCTTCTCCACGAACGTGAAGAATAACAACGGCCCAAGCCCGGCCCAGGCTCATCTACACGAACGCGAGTCGCCTCATGCGAACACGAAGGTCACAAGTGCCAGATCTTCGCGAACGCGTAGAACAAAATCCCCCAGCCCCAATTACTTCATTGCAAACGCTAGAGTCCTTCCACGTTCGCGAAGAAGGAAACCAGTACTGAAATTTTTGGTTTTTCCAACTTTGCTCCGAGCAGTCCGAAACTCACCCGAGCCACTCAGGACCCCGTCCAAAGGCACCAACAAGTCTGTAAACATGATACGGATCTGATCAAACTCTTGAAACATGTAAATCAACAACGGAACTAAGAATCACACCCTGAAACCAAATCGAATCAAAATATGAACTTCAAGTTTCAAAATTGCTCCGAACGCGGCGAATCATACTTAGACTACTCAGAATGATACTAAATTTTGCGTGCAAGTATTAAATGGCATTACAGAACTATTATAGATCTAGAAATTTCATTCATACCTCGATATCACCAAAACCTACTCTAAACCAAATTTAAAGAACTTCAAGAACCTTCAAGGAATCAACTTTCAATATTAGGCACTGAAGCGCTCCCGGGTCATCCAAAACCCGATCCGAGCATACGTCCAAGTCCAAAATCATCATACAAACCTATCGGAGCCGTCAAAACCCAATTCCAAGATCGTTTTCTCAAAATGTTGACCGAAGTCAAACTTAACCTTTTTAGCCAACCTTAAGGAACTAATTGTTGCGATTTCGATCCAAACCATTCCAAATCCCGAACTAAACAACCCCGAAAGTTATAAAATAATAAAATCAAATACTAAGAGTCTTATTTAGGGGAACGTGGTTCTAAGAAGCAAAATGATAGGTCGGGTCGTTACACATATTCTTCCGAACTACGCTAGCTAGCACTAATTCACTGCTCACTAAGATCGCACCAAGGTTTTGTTATTCCTAATCCCACCTTTAAGCCCTCTGTATTTATTCCTCACATACGTTAGGAGTGACGTTATTCAACAACTACCTAAATATGTATCTTTTTCCAAGCAATACATACTAAATAGGCTCTATCAATTGATGGCCATTCAATCAACAACAATAAACACGTAGTTAAGTAGAGAAATCCAACAGCTCAATTATATAAAATACAACAGAAAAATCATCCTTAAAAAGGATCCATCAAACCCTAGATGATAAATTTTAGCTACTCATAACCACATTAACAATCATGATAATAATTAAAAGCAATTAAATACAGATTAAGGAAGAATGGAAGAGAAAACTCTTGTGATTCGTTGCTTCCCAGTGTTCTCGTAGCCTTATTTCCTCTCCAATAATGTCCAACCCCTAAGAAATAGGTTTAGAACCCCTTTTATACATGTTGGGGGCGTGTAGGATCAAAACTACCAAGTCCTAGCCAAAATAGGGTGAAATCTGCCTTAGCCGTCTCACTTGGCGCCTGGTGCCAATGAGGATGCCGAAGTTTTTCACTATTCTGACTTTGGCTTTTTGGTTGGTGCCTGGCACCAACCTGGGCACCAAACTCATACTCCCTCTAAATTCTTCCGTTTTTACTTCACTTTGCATTCAATCTTGCCAAATCACTTCAAATTGACTCCTACACATATAAATACCATTTTTAAGCTCGGGTCACAAATATTTACACCAAAACTAACAAGCTTGAGGTATAATGCAAGGAAAATTACATGCAAAAAATATGGATTTTAGCCTAACATCATGGATCATGGCGGTCCATCCAGGAGTCATCATCAACAGGATAATGTCCATCATGGGATATCAATACATTATGATTTGTAAGTGAAGTGATAAAGCTATATGTAAAGTTTGGATCAATTTGAGTAACTCATTATTTTATTGGTTGTGTAGTGAAAACGAGCAACTTGAAGGCCCTGTACTTACTCAGTTGCCCAAAGACAACATATTTAATCGGGATCTGATAGATGCGCAGAGTCAGGAAGAGAATAGTGATTATGAGAACAATGTTGATGAGTCTGCAGATGACACACCCTTCCCTGATGAGGGTGATGATGAGGAGGAAGAGAATGCTGAACCTGATTTGACGAGGGAGCATGCTCCACCTCCTGTTAGACCAAGAGTGTAAGATTCCCACATGTCATTTCATTCAAGGGAGATTCCCTACCTTGATCATTTGCCAAGTATGCCAGATATGGATGCCCTCACAAGGGATCTTGACGAAATTCAGACAGTAGTGTGGGATGAATCTAGAGCAACGGTGTTGTAAAAGGGCATGCTTTTCCTGATAAAGCACGCCTAAGTAAGGTGGTGTGAATTTACAACATAAAAGAGTGTCCTGAGATCGTAGTTCATGAGTCATCTCCGGATGTATACAAGGTTATTTACCGTAGATGGTGTACAAGTTGTAATTAGATGCTACGTGCGAGGAAGACCAAAACAAATATGTGGGTTGTGGGTTATGGGTAAATACATTAGCACCCACAATTGTGAAATGGAAACATTCAATGAGAATCATTTTAACTTGAATGTTGACTAAGGTACAAGATCAAAGAGTGTATAACATTTGTCCACCAGGAATATGGGTGTACCATTACCAAAAGAAAGGTATTTCTCGGGCGCAAACGTACATTTGAAATTATTTATGGTAACTGGGACAAGTCCTTTGCATCTCTATCCAGGTACATGGCCGAATTGCAACACTTTAAGCCCGGAACTATTGTTGAATGGAAGCTTGAGCAGAGTCCGAGAAACCAGAACATATATTCAGATATGTGTTTTGGGCATTTAAACCAGCAATCGATGGTTTTGTGCATTGCCGGTCGGTAATATCCATAGACGACACTCATGTCTATGGAAATTATTCTATTAAGTTTTTGATCGTCGTTGCAGTATATGCTAATGGAGGTATATTTCCACTAGCTTTTTCTATTTGTTCCAATGAAATCCAATAGACGTGGACACTATTTTTGAACCACTTGAAGGAGCACGTTGTCAGACAGCGTTCAGGTATTTGTCTAATATCTGATCGGCATGGTGGTATTTTAAGTTCTGTATAGAATTTGTGTGCATGGAAGGAACCGTGTGCCTACTGCCGTTACTATGTGAGGCACCTAAAGGCCAATTTCCAGAAGGCACATCCCAAAAATAATTTGCATGATTTAATGTGGATGACTGCAACAAATCACCAAGAGTGTAAAATCAGGAGGCAAATGGAATTGATCAGGCAGGAAGACCAAGGAGTCTATCGTTAGTTGATGCAACGTGAGCTTGACAAGTGGACTTTGCATGCGGATGGTGGCAGAAGATGGGCAATTCTGACTACAAATGTGCTAGAGTTTTTCAATGGGTTATTGAAGTCTGCACGTGGATTGCATGTCACTGCCATGGTGCGGATGTCATTGATGCAGATGGCGGAGAGGTTTATTGAAAGTTCTAGAGGTGCATCGTCATTGATGGAAAGGGGTGTTGAATTTATTCCAATACCAATGAAAAGATTTGAGAAATATAGGAAACGAGCACATTGGCATTCATTTTTGCAGTATTGTAATTATTTTTAAAGTTCGCAACGCTATCCATCAACTGGGGGAATAATATACACACCGTGAATGAATCCAGAAGGTTATGCTCCTGTGGAAAATGGTCCATCTATCAAATACCGTGCACATGCCATGAAGTGCTTTCATCATACAGGTTTCGCGGCAACGAGGTACGTTGATAAAGAATATAGTGTTGCTGCATACTTAAACACCTATAGTGGACAGTTGCAGCCAGTGGGTGCTGAGCATTATTGGCCATCAGAACAATTTAAAATGTTGTGTAACAAGGAGTATTTTCGTCAACGGTAAGTGAAAAAAAGAACTTGTATACGGAACTAAATGGATGTTGGTGATGCTGTTTATGCCCGAAAATGTGGCATATGTTCGCAAACAAGACACGACTATCATAAATTTCCTTCAATTGGTTTGGGTAGCGGTGGTGATTCAGCTCCTGGTGGAAGTTCATCCAATGTGCCCAATTATCAAGGATACACGTAGTGTTTTGTTTCTGTAATTTGTTATAATAAGTGTATATACATGTTCATCTTGAATAATGTATGAAATAAAATTATGTTTCCATTGGTGTTAAGTCTTATTGATATTTAGCATTAATACTTCAGTACAACAATTTAACATACACCCCAAGAAAAAAAACAATTGTCATTCACCATTATCATCGTTGTACGGCACTATTTCATTGTCACTGTCTTCATCTTCTTCGTCAACATCGTGTATGCACCCTTTGGGACCGAGGGCATCGTAATCTAGGCCCCAATTGACACACATTTATGGTATTTTATCACTATCATCAATAATACCACTTGCTTGATTTCTACAACAATATGGGACTCCAACGTCCAATGACTGTGGTAGAAACTTAGGTAGTCCCTCCCACTCGAAAATTGTTGGGAAAACAGGATAATCATCGTCTCTATGAAATTTTTCATTTTCTAATAAATCCCAGTACTGATCCTCCGTTCCTCCCAGAAAGTTAAGATATTCCATGTCTAGAATCTCCTTCATCAAATGCTGCATCATTTCTGGTTCATCTTTGTGTGTGTTTGTTAAGAAGGTTGCAGATAGTGCTTGTGGCACAACAAGCCCATGCCAGTGCCATAGTACTTCATAATCACATTGTTTTGAATAAAAGGGGGACTTGCTGTAGTTTTTCGACCCAAATTCGCATACCGTCAGGCTTTGTAGAATACGTTTCGCCCTCAATAATGTGCCCTGCAAGTTTAAGATCAGTGTGTATATTAATAGGCTTATTCTCCAAGGGACACAGAACACCATACCACTTGTCATCAACCAAGTCAGTATAGCAACCTAGAATATTTTTTTCAAGGTAGGGATCGATAGAGTTAAGACATGTTCCATGGGGATTTGTTGAACTACCTTCACCCTTCTGCCTCTTTTTGAACCACTTATTAAATGTTAGTGTCATATTTAAATGGATGTTGTAATTTTTCTTCAAATGGTCTTTGAATACAGATATCTTGGTCCAGTTTAATAAGATGTCTTGTACCCTAAAGAATCATTATCACGCGCAGCACCAATATGCGTTATGTGTATTTTCTTGTCGAGCTGAAAAAGTTGTCGTTCTAGAAAAGTTGTCTTGTACCATAAAGAATCATCATCACGTGCAACATAGTGTGGCACCAATATGCGTTATATGTATTGTCTTGTCGAGCTGAAAAAGCTTCCTGGAAAAGATGTCTTGTACCCTAAAGAATCATTGTCACACGCAACATAGCGCGACACCAATATATGTTATGTGTATTATTTTATCGAACTGAAAAAGTTTCTATTCTGGAAAAGTTGCTTTGTACCCTAAATAATCATTATCACGCGAAGCATAGCGTGACACCAATATGCGTTATGTGTTTTATCTTGCCATAAATGTTTCATTCTTCTTGCATTAAGAAATGTCTGGATGCAATGTCGTACCAAGGTGTTATTGTGGCAAACGTGCGATTTTGAAGCCATGTTGGTCAAATAGTAATATGGATGGATATGTCAACAACTTGTAAGTTATTGTTTTGGAAAAAATGTTTGTTAATATTTTTTATATAAAATCTTAACTAATAGTATTGTGTTATAATCCCCATTGGTAGGACAAAAATCAATGTAGATTTGAAGAATGGTATGATGAACCCATTAATCAGAAATAATAAAAATCATGTTTGTAGTATGTTTGGAATATGACCGGTGAATAAGAACTCCCGGTCTTTAAACTATAACAGTAACTTGCAGCAGTGCAGGAGAAACTAAAAGAGGCGGAAAGAAAAAAATAGGTTGGAAGAGAAATTTAAGTATTTGAAGCAGAGAATAATGGGCGGTAGTGACTAAACAAACACATGTATGTGTTGAGCGTAGTATTTTATCTTTATGTTTTCCGTGTCATATATTTTCATTAGTTGTAGCGAATTTAAATTATGTTAAGATGCTATGTTTGTGTTTGTGTTGTAGTATCAAACTAATAAATAACCCGAGAAATAAAAACACAATGCGCATATAATGTAAACCATAAATAATGTTGCTATTATTTACTAAATGTCATATGTACATATAATCAAAAAATGTCGATGTGTCCCACAACCTGTATGCTTTAAATCATTGGCTGGCTTGAGGCGCATCCCATCCCGCCCGGCTACACTATCAGGATCATCCTCATTACGTCGCCTCTTTATCGGAGGATGCACTGCAGCATGAGCGCCAGTAAGGCTGGCAGGCTCGGTAGAAGGGGTCGTCGGTCCAGCAATAACCTACTGAATAATAAGATATTTTAGTGTATGAAATATATATTGGTAATGTACGTATTAAATTAAATTGTCTTACCCTGGTCTCGGCGGGTTCCTGAATATAATCATATGTCTTAGGCATGTCAGTATCGCACAAAGTGGCCTCTGTGACGGATGAGGATGATGCCTTCAAAAAATACACTTTAAAAATTTATGACTAACCAATTAGACAAAAACAAATATAAATAATAGTAATGCAAAAACTAACCAAATTCTGTGAAAGATCCTCAGCATCCTTCGATGATGAGCCATAACTCAGTCGGCGCCCACTATCCACATCTCGTGTCGGACGATCATCAGAAACCGTCGATGGCTTTGGAGGACCAGGAAAATACTGATCCCACTCATGTCGCGTAATGGTCGTGCACGATCAACAATGAAGCTGACGGGGTCACCAGTGAAGTCCCTGGAGTAAGCTGAAGGTTGAATGACGACATATCACTAGGAGCATGGTCTGGCTCATGGTGGTCACCCGGCTGATTATCCCCAACATCCTCAATAGGTGCCTCAACACCCCCTTGCTAGGGACCACATCCTCGCTGACCCCCACGACCTCGTGGACACCCCTACCGCTCTAGGCACGCCTGCCAGGTCGACCACGTTCAGTGTCACCACCCAATTTACCCTCCAAAGGTATCGTGACGGCACCTAGTCTCTAAGACTAGGTAAGCCTAATTAGCGTATAAAAATTAATAAGAAATATGATAAATAAAGAAATAAAGACATGGAATCTGAATAATCATAACGATGCCGCTCGGCTCGTGCAAAATATAACTCCCAAAGACCCGGAATGTCACAGACAGTCACAAGATTCTAACACTACTGTAGCTCTAACAAAAACTGGAAAGTACATAAGAAAAATCTCTATAAGATAGAACGAAAGGGGACTCGGAAGATTTTGCGGACACGGCAGAAATACCTTTTAGTCTCCTAGAATCAGCAACAACGACTACTCACGAGGCTGATAGCTTGTACCTGGATCTGCCCACGAAAACATGTGCAGGAAAGGGCATGAGTACACCATATTTGGTACCCAGTAAGTGACAAGCCTAACCCCGGTCAAGTAGTGACGAGGTCAGGTTAAGGATCTACTGGATTTCTAAATAAGCCAATTTAAAACATCACAAAAGATAGGTAATGTCTACAGTAAGCAGTTTAAGAAAATAATATAAAGTTTTACAGTAAAGAGAGTCTTCGGCTCAACACAATGTATCACAAAGTGGAATCTCCAGGAATACCGCCCCGTTGCTCCAAATGATTATGCAGTACAGGGGGATCTCCCGAAATACATTCGTAATCCCAAAATAAATATGCAGTACAGGGGGATCTCCCGGAATACGTCTGTAGTCCCAATTTAAATATGCAGTACAGGGGGATCTCCCGTAATACGTCCGTAGTCCCAATTTAAATATGCAGTGTATGGAGATCTCTCGAAATACGTCCGTAATCCCAATTTAAATATGCAGTACAGAGGGATCTCCCGGAATACGTCTGTAGTCCCAATTTAAATATGCGATGCATGATGAATGTCGGGAATAAAATCAATTTATGTAGTTCATCTAATCACAGGTAAGGAAAGCAGTAATCTAGCTAAGTACGGTACATAGAGTATCAAATAGACAACTAGACACGTAGGCATGCTTTCCTAAACTAAGGAAAACAGTTTAACACATTAAGGCACATTTAATAGAAGAAAGAACAATTCATAATTTAGGAAGGGAAAGATGGGATTTTTGCAATAATGGCCCGTGTACATACTTGTCACCTCACGTACACGGCACCCACATAACAATAAATATCAAAACAACCTAAGGGGAAGTCCCCAACGCAGATTTAGGCCAGCCACTTACCTCGACTTGCTCAAATCAACTCGAAATCACGTTCTTGCCACGAGTACTAAACTCTGAATGACCTGAATCTATTAAAATAAGTTACATAATGTAAATATCACTACAAACAACTAGTTTAACAAATCAATTCGAAGCTAAAGAGCGAAATTAGGAAGATTGCCCAAAAAGTCTCCCGGGCCCACGACTCGGAATCAGGTGAAAGTCACAAATTCCGAACACCCATTCACTCAAGAGTACACTCAACTAAGAATCATCAAAATGCGACGTCAAAATCTCACTTAAAACTCGAATTCTCAATTGGGAAACATTTCTCCCATTTTCAAACCTTTTCCCACAATTTTCCTTAATTAGATTGAAGACTTTACTATAGATTGATGAAATACAAAGGAAATAGGATTAGGAATCGATACTTACTGGTCTCCTCTTCAAAATCCCCACAAAATCGCCTATTTCCGAGCTCCTAATCGATTTTAGAAGTTATGAACTGAAACCCTCAATTTTTCTTATTTCTGCCCAGCGCTGCTCGTACCTGCTTTTCTAGGACCGCACCTGCGGTCCCGCTTCTGCGGCCTGGGTTCCGCATCTGCGAAAATCACTAATCTCATCAAGCTCCGCATCTGCGGTACTTTCTTCGCAGATGCGGTTCCGCTTCTGTTGTCCATGAGCCGCATCGGTGACCACTGACCCCTAAGACTAAGACCACACATGCGACTCCTCCTCTCACTTTTGCAGAACCGCACCTGCGGTCCAACCTTCGCAGGTGCGTAAATGACAGATTCAGCAACACCAGCAATATCCTAAGTCCAAAATTCTTCTCGTTAAGCATCTGAACACACCTGAGGCCCCCGGGACCTCAACCAAAACCACCAACCAGTCCCATAACCTCATTCAAACTTAGTTGATCCTTCAAATCACATCACATAATACCAAAAACAAGGATTACACACAGATTCAAGCGTAAGGACTTAACATTCTTTCCAAATCTACACATGATGCCGGAACATGTCAAAAATAGTCCGAATGAACTCAAATTTGGCACACTGGTCACAAATGTCACCACGAACCTACAGCCACTCCCGGAATTCTATTCCGGGTCCGATATCAAAATTTCACCTATCGGCTGAAATCGTCGAAAATCTAACTTTCGCCAATTCAAGCCTAAATCTACTACAGACCTCAAAAACACATTCCGGACGTGCTCCTAACCCCAAAATCACTCAACAGCGCTAATGGAGTCGACGAAATTCCATTCCAGACCCGTCTTCACACAGCTCTGACTACGGTCCAATTTCTAAGGCTTAAACTCATAATTAGGGACTAAGTGTCCCAAAGCTCTCCAAATTTCATAGCTAATCACTCTGGCAAGTCCCAATAGTAGAAAAAAATCTGGGTAAAGCAATTATTATGGGATCGAGGCTCTAACTCTCAAAACGACTGTCCTGGTCGTTACATCCTCCCCCTCTTAAAATAATCGTTTGTCCTCAAATGATTATAAAGACATACCTAAAGCTGTGAAAAGATGAGGGTACTGGCTGCGCATAACCTGCTCGGTCTCCAAGTCACCTCCTCGATCGGCTAACCCCTCTACCGAACCTTTACCGATGCAATATTCTTCGACATGAGCTTCCTGAACTGCCTATCTAGGATGGCTACTAGCTCCTCAACATAAGATAGATCCTTGTCCAACTGGACTGAGCTGAAATCCAATTCATGAGTCAGATCCCCGTGATACTTCCGGAGCATAGAAACGTGGAACACCGGATGAATTTCTGCTAGGCTAGGAGGCAAGGCAAGCTCGTAAGAAACCTCCCCAACACACCACAATATCTCAAAAGGACCAATGAACCTCAGACTCAGCTTACTCGTTTTCCCGAAGTCATGACGCCCTTCATAGGCGATACCCAAAGTAACACTCGATCACTAGTCATAAATGCCAAATCGCGAACTTTTCGGTCCGGATAACTCTTCTACCTAGATTGGGCTGTTCGAAGTCTCTTTGAATCACCTTCACCTTGTCCAGGGCATCCCGGACCAAATCTGTACCCAACAATCGGGCCTCGCCCAGCTCAAACCAACCCACTGGGGACCGACACTGCCTACCGTACAAAGCCTCATACGGTGCCATCTGAATGCTGGACTGGTAACTATTATTGTAGGAAAACTCTACGAGTGGCAAGAATTAGTCCCATGACCCTCCGAACTCCATCACACAGGTGCGGAGCATATCCTCAAGAATCTAAATCGTGCGCTCGGACTGCCCGTCTGTCTAAGGGTGAAAGACTGTGCTCAACTCCACCCTGGTACCCAACTCCTGCGGAATGACTCTCCATAACCGTGATGTGAAATATGTACCTCTGTCTGAAATGATAGATACTAGAATACCATGAAGGCGGATGATCTCTCTGATATAGAGCTCAGCCAATCTCTCTGAAGAATAAGTGGTCATCACCGGAATGAAATGAGCTGACTTAGTCAGCCGATCCACGATCACCCAAATAGCATCGAACTTTCTCAAAGTCCGTGGAAGTCCAACTACAAAGTCCATGGTGATCCGCTCCCACTTCCACTCTGGAAGCTCAATCTGCTAAAGTAATCCCCCTGGTCTCTGATGTTCATATTTAACTTGCTGACAGTTGAGACACTTGGCCACAAATCCCACTATATCTTTTTTCATCCTTCTCTACCAATAGTGTTGTCTCAGGTCCTGGTACATCTTTGTGGCACCCGGATAGATAGAGTACCGCGAGCTATGGGCCTCCTCCAGAATCAACTCCCGAAGCCCATCCACATTGGGCACACAAATCTGACCCTGCATCCTCATCACGCCATCATCACCTATAGTCACATCCCTGGCATCACCTCATTGGACCCTATCCTGAAGAACCAGAAGGTGGGGATCATCATACTAACGCTCTCTGATGCGGTCATAAAGAGAAGACGAGAAACCACACAAGCTAATACCCGGCTAGATCTTAAATATCCAACCTCACGAACTGGCCAGCTAAAGACTGAACATCCAAGGCTAAAGGCCTCTCAGCTGCTGGAAGATATGCCAAGCTCCCCAAAATCTTCGCACGGCGACTCAAGGCGTCGGCCACTACATTGGCCTTCCCCAAGTGGTATAATATAGTGATATCATAGTCTTTCAGTAGCTCTAACCACCTCTGTTGACATAGATTCAGGTCCTTCTGCCTGAGCAAGTGCTGTAAACTCCGGTGATTAGTGAAAATCTCACAGGGAACACTGTAAAAATAATGACGGCAGATCTTCAGGGCATGAACAATAGCTGCTAACTCGAGGTCATGAACTAGATAATTCTTCTCATGCACCTTCAACTGTAAGCAATCACCCTACCGTCCTACATCAATACTGCTCCAAGGCCAATCATTGAGGCATCATAATAGACAGTGTCGGACCCCGAACTTGTAGGCAACAGTAATATTGGGGTTGTAGTCAAAGCTGTCTTGAGCTTCTGAAATCTCTCCTTACACTCCTCGGTCCACATGAACGGAGCACCCTTCTGGGTCTGTCTGGTCATAGGTGCTTCAATAGATGAAAATCCCTCTACAAAGCGACGGTAGTACCCTGCCAAACCAAGGAAGCTGCGGATCTCCGTAGCTGATGACAGTCTAGGCCAACTCTACACTGCCTCCACCTTCTTCGGATCTACCTTGATCCCATCACAAGACACTATGTGGCCCAAGAACGCCATTGAATCAAGACAGAATTCACACTTAGAGAATTTTGCATACAATCTCTTCTCCCTCAAAGTCTGAAGCACGGTCCTCAAGTGCTGCTCATGATCCTCCCGTGATCGTGAATATACCAGGATGTCGCCAATAAACACAATGACGAAGGAATCAAGATAAGGCCAGAACACACTGTGCATCAAATGCATAAAAGTCATTGGGGCATTGGTCAACCCAAATGACATGACAAGAAACTCATAGTGACCATATCTGGTCCTGAAGGCAGTCTTCGGGATGTCCGGCTCCCGAATCTTCAGCTGATGATAGCCAGATCGCAAGTCAATCTTGGAGAATACTCTGGAACCCTGTAATTGGTCGAATAAATCATCAATGCGAGGCAAAGGATACTTGTTCTTCACTGTAACCTTGTTCAGCTACTGGTAGTTAATACATATACGCATAGAGCCATCCTTTTTCTTCACAAATAGTACTGGAGCACCCCAAGGTGATACACTAGGCATGATGAAACCAACTGCTCCTTCAACTCCTTCAACTCAGGAGGAGCTATACAGTAAGGAGAAATAGAAATAGGCTGAGTGCCCGGTAATAAATCAATGTCGAAATCAATATATCTATTGGGCGACATACCTAGAAGATCGGCTGGAAATATATTAGGGAAGTCCCTCACTACTGGGACTGACTCAACAGAAGGGGTATCAACACTGACATCTCTTACGAAGGCCAAATACGCATCACACCCCTTCTCAACCATCCGTTGAGCCTTAAGAAATGAAATGACCCTGTGGAGAGTATACTCTAAGGTACCTCTCCACTCTAATCTTAGCAAGCCTGGCATAGCCAGCGTCATGGTCTTAGTGTGACAATCAAGAATAGCATAATGGGGTGACAACCAGTCCATGCCCAAGATAACATCAAAATCTACCATGCTGAGTAATAACAAATCAGCCCTGGTCTCAAAACCACTAAGACCAATCAAACACGATCGATATATGCGGTCCACAAATAAAGAGTCTCCCATAGTAGTAGATACATAAACAGGGGAACTCAATGAATCCCAAGATATCCCAAATGTGGATCAAAATAAGAGGACACATATGAATACGTAGAGCCTGGGTCAAATAATACTGATGCATCCCTATGATAGACAGGGACAATACCTATGATGACTGAATCAGAACCAGCGGCCTCAGAACGGGCTGTAAGGGCATAGTTACTGGCTCGGCCTCCCACTCTAGGGCGACCTCTACCTCCCCGACCCCCACCTCAAGCTGGTTGAGGAGGTGGAGTGGCAGCTGGGGCTGGAAGAATAGCCGGAAGACCTGGTGGATCACGTGGAGGCTGATAATACTTTGGAGGCGCACCCCTCCTGGCTTCTCTAATCATGTGACGAGTGTCACCACGCTTAAAATAACCCCTCGAAGGACGCTACAGCGGAGGGTGAGGCTGAATAGGAGCTGGCCTGCTGGGCTGGTCGGTAATAGTACCTCGAACTAGAGGCATTTTGGATACTGGCGGTGCATAATAGGGCTCCTGAGGTTTAGGAGGAGCTGGAATACCGCTGGTTGTTGGAAGAGCTGAATGAATAGGGCAACTCACAAAACCCCTGCCATAGCGTGCTGCTGGTGCATGTGCTCCTGAATAATGACCAGTCTCTCGAGACCTCTTGGCCTCTCTCTCCTCTCTGTCCTGGGAAAACATGCCCACCCTTCTCCTAGAAATACTCACTGCCTGCTGATAAGAGATATCCATCTCCAACTCTCTAGCCATACTGGTCCGAATACTAGGGTGGAGTCTCTCAATGAAGCGATGAGCCCTCTCTCTGACTGTGGAAACCAAAGTCGGTGCATGACAAGCTAACTCAATGAAACGGACTGCATACTCTGACACAGTCATAGCACCCTGGCGCAACTGCTCGAGCTCCGCGCGCCAAGTATCCCTGAGGCTCTGAGGGACATACTCTCGCAGAAACATCTCTGGAAAATGAGTCCAAGTGAGTGAGGCTACCTCGTCCGGACTACTCAGCTCATAGGCACGCCACCACTAATATGCCGCTCCCCTCAGCTGGAAAGCGATGAAAGAAACCTCACTAGTCTCCACAATGCCCATAGTGCAGAGAATACGATGACACTCCTCAAGAAAACCCAGAGCATCCTATGAAGCTAGTCCGCTGAAAGTAGGTGGGTGGTACTTCTTGTACCTCTCAAGTCTGAGCTGCTCTGCCTCAGAAGCAGCTACCCTGGTCTCATGATAAACCGGAGCCACTGGGGGCATAGGAATATGCTCTGGGGGAGCTATCGGAAATAGTCTAGCCTAAGATAGAGTGCTGAACATGCTCATGAACTGAGCTAAAGTCTCCTGCAAGGCTGGAGTAGCAACAGGAATCTCCGGTGCCAGCATCTCTCGTAGGTTCTCGGGTTGCACCGCGTGGTTGTCCTCTACCCCGACCCCGTTCTTTGGTGGCTTTGGCAGGGGGCTCAGGTGCCTGATTGTCGGTCCTCCCAATACGGGTCATCACCATCTGTGGGAAAGATTGAATAAAATTTTAGAATTTTGATGTCAATAACTCGCACGGCGAGGAAATCACAGAAATATGATTGTTCTTAACAGTTACATAGCCTCCTGAAGATAAGAATGTACGTCTCCTCACCGATCCGCAAGACCCTAATAAATCGGCTTCTGACTTGTGACTCCTATGAACCTAGACGCTCTGATACCAACTTGTCACGGCCTAATTTACTCTCCAGAGGTATCCTGGCGGCACCTAGTCTCTACGACTAGGTAAGCCTAATTAGTGGATAAAACTTAATTAGAAATACGATATATAAAGAAATAAAGACATGGAATCTGAATAATCATAATGATGCAGCTCGACTCGTGAAAAATATAACTCCCAAGGACCCGGAATGTCACAAATAGTCACAAGCTTCTAACACAACTGTAGCTCTAACAAAAACTGGAAAGTACATAAGAAAAATATCTATAAGATAGAACGGAAGGGGACTCGGAGGATTTTGTGGACGCGGAAGAAATACCTTTTAGTCTCCTAGAATCAGCAGCAACGACTACTCAAGAGGCTGATAGCTCGTACCTGGATCTGCCCACGAAAACATGTGTAGGAAAGGGCATGAGTACACCACATTTGGTACCCAGTAAGTGCCAAGCCTAACCCCGGTCAAGTAGTGACGAGGTCAGGTTAAGGATCTACTGGATTTCTAAATAAGTCAATTTAAAACAGCAGAAAAGATAGGTAATGTCTACAGTAAGCAGTTTAAGAAAATAATATAAAGTTTTACAGTAAAGAGAATCCTCGGCTCAACACAATGTATCACAAAGTGGAATCTCCCGGGATACCGTCCCGTAGTTCCAAATGATTATGCATTACAGGGTGATCTCCCAGAATACGTCTGTAGTCCTAAAATAAATATGCAGTACATGGGGATCTCCTGGAATACGTCTGCAATCCCAATTTAAATATGCAGTACAGGGGGATCTCCCGGAATATGTCCGTAGTCCCAATTTAAATATGCAGTACAGGGGGATCTCCCAGAATACGTCCGTAGTCCCAATTTAAATATGCAGTACAGGGGGATCTCCCGAAATACGTCCGTAGTCCCAATTTAAATATGCGATGTAGGATGAATGCCGGGAATAACATCAATTTATATAGTTCATCTAATCATAGGTAAGGAAAGCAGTAATCTAGCTAAGCATGGTACACATAGTATCAAATAGACAACTAGACACGTAGGCATGCTTTCCTAAACTAAGCAAAACAGTTTAACACATTAAGGCTCATTTAATAGAAGAAAGAACCGTTCATAGTTTAGGAAGGGAAAAGTTGGGATTTTTGCAATAATGGCCCGTGTACGTACTCGTCACCTCACATACCACTTACCTTGACTTGCTCAAATCAACTCGAAATCACGTTCTTGCCACGAGTACCAAACTTCGAATGACCCGAATCTATTCAAATAAGTTACATAATGTAAATATCACTACAAACAACTAGTTTAACAAATCAATTCGAAGCTAAAGCGCAAAATTAGGAAGATTGCCCAAAAGGTTTCCTGCGCCCACGACTCGGAATCGGGTGAAAGTCAAAAATTCCGAACACCCATTCACTCACGAGAATCAACCAAGAATCATCAAAATCCGACGTCAGAATCTCACTCAAAACTCGGATTCTCAATTGGGAAACATTTCTCCCATTTTCAATCCTTTTCCCACAATTTTCCTTAATTAGATTGAAGACTTTACTATAGATTGATGAAATACAAAGGAAATAGGATTAGGAATCGATACCTACTGGTCTCCTCTTCAAAATCCCCACAAAATCATCTATTCTCGAGCTCCTAATCGATTTTAGAAGTTATGAACTCAAACCCTCGATTTTTCTTATTTCTGCCCAGTGCTGCTCGCACCTGTGCTTCCAGGACCGCACCTGCGGTCCCACTTCTGCGGCCTGGGCTCCGCATCTTCGACAATCACTAATCTCATCAAGCTCCGCATCTGCGGTACTTTCTTCACAGATGCGGTTCTGCTTCTGCTGTCCATGAGCCGCATCTGCGACCACTAACCCCTAAGACTAATACCGCACCTGTGACTCCTCTCCTCGCTTCTGCTTAACCTTACATGCGGTCCAACCTCCGCAGGTGCGCAAATGACAGGTTCAGCAACACCAGCAATAGCCTAAGTCCAAAATTATTCCCGTTGAGCATCTGAAACACACCCGAGGCTCCGGGACCTAAACTAAAACCAGCAACCAGTCCCATAACCTAATTCAAATTTAGTTGAGCCTTCAAAACACATCACATAACACCAAAAACAAGGATTACACACGGATTCAAGCCTAAGGACTTAACATTCTTTCCAAGTCTACACACGATGCTGGAACTCGTCAAAACTAGTCCGAATGACCCCAAATTTGACACAAAGGTCACAAATGACACCACGAACCTACATCCACTCCTGAAATTCCATTCCGAGTTCGATATCAAAATTTCACCTATCGGCCGAAATCGGCGAAAATCTAACTTTCGCCAATTCAAGCCTAAATCTACTACAGACCTCGAAAACACATTTTGGATGCGCTCCTAACCCCAAAATCACTCAACGGAGCTAACAGAGTTGACAGAATTCCATTCCGGACCCGTCTTCACACAGCTCTGACTACGGTCCGATTTCTAATGCTTAAACTCATAATTAGGGACTAAGTGTCCCAAAGATCTCTGTATTTCATAGTTAATCATTCCAGCAAGTCCCGATAGCAGAAACACACGTGGGGAAAGCAGTTATTAGGGGATCGGGGCTCTAATTCTCAAAACGACCGGACGGGTAGTTACATTTAGGCTCCACTGCTTGCCTATGATGGTACTGCAATAATCAGCCTCTTATCCTAAGCTCTCATCATATCGGGCTCGCCTCAATGTCCGAGATGCCAGATGTGTAACCTACTGGTCGTACCCGTGCAAAGCGGCCACTCCTTCGCCGGTATGCTGCTGCATTTGCAGTCCCAACTGGAAGAACAGATGTAGGCCAATAGCCTGCACAACATGTAAAATATTAGTTGTGGAACTCTAGGTTAACGTTATAAGTAAGTATACGTTACCAACTTATCTCCTCTTGATACTTAGGCTTTTATATTATTTTATTGAGAAACTATGGCATTTATTGAGGTTTATTGGCATATTTCAGGTGTCAAGTAATTTGGAGGTGATGGTGGAGAAACCATGTGAAAACGAGTTAAAAAGGAGATAAAATGGATAATGGAAGTCTGCCCAATGAATTACCCTCCGCGAACGCGGAGGTCCATCACGAACGTGTAGCAGCAGAAAGACAGATCGTCGCGAACGCAAAGGATACATCGCAAACGCGAAGCAACAGAACTCAAACCTTCACGAACGCGTAGGGACAATCGTGAACGCGAAGCTGAAGGAAACAAACCTTCGCGAACGCGAAGGTGTAGTCGCGAACGCGATGAATAAATGGGCGAAAAAGCCTGGGCAGTTCTGAAATTTCACAATTTTGACCCCAAGCCATTTAATACACAAATCAACTCATTTGTAAAATATCTTTGGCTTATTTGCAGTCCTTAGACTAGAGAGAACAAGTTTGAAAGCTAGGGTTCTTGCACACACACTTGGGTCTTGAAGATTTGAAGCTTTTGGTTGAGAATTTCTTACTCGTTTATGCTCATTTCTTTATTTTCTTGCTTTGTACTAAATATTTAAGTGTCTTGTATTTATTTCCAACACTTGAATCTTGTTTATAGAAATATTCATATTTAAAGTGTGGATTAAATATCTTGTTGTGCTTATGTATTGACCGATTTTTAGTTATATTGAAGTGAGTTATTGTTTCTTTAATTATTCTTGTTCTTTAATGTTTCCAAAGGGATTAGCTAACCCTAGGACTCTCCCATTAACTCCGAATTAATTTTCGGAAAGATAATTTGGGGTTGGGAAAGATTAATTAACAAGAACTTGAGGTTTTAACCCTCATTTTATAGATTCTACCTAGGAATAGGATTGAACTACTTGTATCCATATCCGAGTGTGCTTAATATCTTAATTGGGTTAGGAATAATTCAATTAGAAAGTCTTGTTAGTCTTCGGAAGAAGCTAATTAAGAATTATTATGCGTGGCTAATTAACATAAACTCGCTCATATTTGTAAAATCATGAAATACATTAGATCGTTATTTGAGTGTAAATCCCGATGCATCCATGCTTGTAGCCATTGATCATTTTACTTGCTTTCTAGGTTAGTTTACATTTTTGCCTTTAGGTATAAACATTTTCACAATCAAATCTAAGTGTTTGGCGTTGCATAATAAGTGATAATTCTCTTATATTCCTAATCGCCTACATATTGTTCTCTGTAGGATTCGACCGGACTCATAGCTTGGTAAATTATATTGCATGCGACCGTGTCCATTTACTTTTTAGTAGTGGATTTGGACGTCATCATATACCAAATAACATACCAGTGCCTTATTCCTCCTGGAATATGGAACGTACCGACCGCCAGCGCGATGAACGGGATTCCCGATGAAAAGTTGGGTAACGCTGAGGTACCAGCCCATATACTCATGCTCACTATACGTACGCTCAGGTGGAGGGGTGGTAGAATTAGGTCATGCCGCTGGTCCCAAATCTCAATCTGCACCTCTAGCCATGCCACATATGTCTGGTCAACCCTGGAACGATCATCCCACTGAGGTACAAGTAGCAGTCGACCAACCTGGTGAAGGACTCGCTCGGTGGCATGGTGCTCGATAATATTGAGACACATCAACGGAACAGAAGAGCTCCACATAATCCGGTCGGTCGAGCAATAATCGAGGCAAACCAGCTATTAGCTCGTCGCTGTATGGCCTCCAAATGAACTATTAAATAAAAACAGGAATCGTGAGTATATGCAACACATATAAAGCCAGGCTAAGTAAACTTAAGTATATATTTACCTGCGCGTCCTCCAGAAAATCCAACAAATCCCTGCAATAGGGGAGATTATGTCGAGCCTCATACTCGAGTACGTATCCTCGCCTATCAACCCACCTCCTAGCTAAAGGGAGAAACGGTGGAGGTGGTGCATCTGGAATGATGGGTGGTAGAGGTGGCTACAACTACAGGAACCGCTCCCAGGCCCAAACCTAATATACAATGTGGACGTAAAATTTAAGGTATATTTTTATGATGTATGTTATAATCATGAAAATAATTGATTGTGTTTTCACCTACAGCAGTGGCAAAAATCTTGCAACGTCTCGCTGGTTGTCCATGCTCGCCCAGCACATCTACCTATACAAGTAACCAAGAACAGTTGCACCCCAGCTGTAACTAGGTAAATCATCTAGCCGCTCAAGATGATGAAGATATCTCAAGCTGACTAGGTTTTCCGAAGTGTTCGGGAACAATACCCCTCCAACATCAACAATCTCGTGTACCGATTAGTATGATGATCCGGTGTATAATCTGTAATGTCCGCATGCATCGCCTCCAGATGCAGCCGGACAAGCGTCAACTGTAGACGACTAGCCCCAGCCAATGCATCCTCCTCCACTGGCTGGAAATTGGTGAGTTGTTGTAACATCTCCAGGTACTGCGATCCCGTATAATTTCTGAGAGCATACGGTAAAGCTACAGGATGTCCATCAACCGGAAGCCCATACAGAACCTCCACGTCCTGAAGCGTGATAGTAGCCTCGCCAATGGATAAATGAAATATATGTGTTGATGGTCTCCACTACTCTATCAAAGCCGTGATCAACGAACAATCCATCTGCAACCGGACGATCTTTATAATCCTAGAGAAACTCGTATCCTTAAGGCGTCTGACTATACGAGAATGGAGATGATGGGCCCTAAGAAAGTCCCACATATCGCTACTTGTCTAGTACAGAACGTCTGGGCCAATAACTGCCCCACCCATATGTACGAAGACCTGTGCTCGGCCTGTAGCAATAGTAGCTCTAGTGATGTAGGTCCGGGATGCACAGGCGCAACCTGTCACGACCCTAAACTCAAACCTGTCATGATGGTGCTTATCGATGATACTAGGCCAGCTGACTTCCACAATACTACAATAATTAATTCAAAGATATGCCAAAAGACTTTTTGTATAATAGAGTTTCATAAAAGAAACAAGAGTTGAACCCAAAAATAGAAATGCGGAAAGAAAATCCCCAAACATCAGGGTGTCACTGAGTCACGAGCAACTACTAAAAACTGGTCCAACAATAACAAGGCTAACATAGTATGGGAAAAATTTTAAAAAAAACACAACTAAGGGGACGATAAAGGAGAAGAAAGCAGGGTTGCGATCGCTGGGCAGCTACCTTGCTATCTCCAATGGTTAGCTACAGGAATATCAGCAGCCGCTACCATGGTCAGAAATGCCTGGATCTGTACACAAAGTGCAGGGAGTAACGTGAGTACACCAACTCAATAAGCAACAGAAGTAAATAAAGGTTGAGAAGTTGTGACGAGCTAGATGCAAGTACAGTTCATATCACAATATTCAGTAAAGTACGGCATGCTTTACAACCAGAGTTTAAGTCAATTCAGCTTGTTTAAATCAAGTTCCGGTAAAATCAACTAAAAATATCTTTCAATAGTTCTCAAACAAGGAATTAAAGCAACTATGAGCATAAATGAAGAAATCATATACCTTCCCTCGGGAAAACATCACTTAGCCCTCCCAATCACTCCAACCCCACAATCACTCAGCACTCGGCACTCGGAACTCGGAACTCTGCACTCGCACTCAGTAGGTACCTGCGCTCACTGGGGGTATGTACAAACTCCGGAGGGGCTCCTTCAGCCCAAGCGTTACTCAGTGCAGGGAGTAACCTGAGTACACCAACTCAGTAAGCAACAGAAGTAAATAAAGGTTGAGAAGTAGTGACGAGCTAGATACAAGTACAGTTCATATCACAATATTCAGTAAAGTACGGCATGCCTTACAACCAGACTTTAAGTCAATTCAGCTTGTTTAAATCAAGTTCCAATAAAATCAACTAAAAATATCTTTCAACAGTTCTCAAACAAGGAATTAAAGCAACTATGAGAATAAATGAAGAAATCATATACCTCCCCTCGGGAAAACATCACTCAGTCCTCCCAATCACTCCAACCTCACAATCACTCATGCCTTACAATCACTCAGCACTTGGAACTCTGCACTCGCACTCAGTAGATACCTGAACTCATTAGGGGTGTGTACAAACTCCGGAGGGGCTCCTTCAGCCCAAGCGCTATACCAATGCCCATCATAGAAGAATCAATGAAACATGTTGCGGTGTGCAGCCCAATCCCATAAATGTCCTCACAAATCAGGCCCTCAACCTCACTCCATCATCAATCTCTCTAGTCTCTCGGGCTCTCAGAAATCAAAGTAAGCAGTCCAAACAACGTTGACGTGATGCATCAGATAGAATAACAGAGACTGAGCTATGATGTAAAAATGCATGAACATGATTGAGTACAGAATATCAACCCAAAACAGTAAGAGGACAGCAACAAACGACCTATAAGGGGTCCAAACAATACCGGCAAAAATCCTAGACATGGTATCTAGCATGATTTACAGTAAATCTTTCTAAAACACATAAGGAGGATATAGCTACAATAGGTTGTTCAACTATATAGTTTCTACAGGATGGACCAAGTCACAATCCCCAACGGTGCACGCCCACACGCCCATCACCTAGCATGTGCATCACCTCCAAATAGTCACATGACACAAAAATCCGGGGTTTCATACCCTCAGAACTAGATTTACAACCGTTACTTACCTCAATCCGAGAAATTTCTACTTTGAAATGCCTTTGCCTCTCGATTTGGCCTCCAAATGTCCCCAATCTAGCCACAATTAATACAACACAATCAATAAAGGCTAAAGGGATCAATCCCTCAAGAAAATTACTAAATTAGAGCTAAAATCCGAAACTCACTCAAACCCGGCCTCAGGCCCATGTCTCGAAATCCGACAAAAATCACAAATCCCGAAAAATCATTCACTCACGAGTATAACCATACTAAATTCATCAAAATCCGACATCATTTGGTCTCTCAAATCCCAAATATACTCTCCAAAATCCCAAGCCCTAACCCCTTATTTCACTTTAAAAACCTCACTAATTAGGTGAGAAATCAACGGAAAAACACCATAGCTAAGGATAGTAAAGCTCAAGTAACTTATCTCAATGAATATTCTTGAATCACCTTCAAAAATCACCTCAAAAGCTCCAAAGTCCGAGTAAAAAATGGTGGAAATGAGAAAAAATCTCGAAGTCCTCTATTTATACATTCTGCCAAGTGAAACCCCATCTGCGGTCACCTTTTCCGCTTCTCTGATGCCGCACCTGCAGAGTTTCCATCGCAGGTGCGGAACTCAATTAAAGTCCTAGGTTCCACATCTGCGGCCAAAATCTCGCACCTGCACATCTCCCTTCGCTTCTGCGGAAATCGACCAACTCCTCACCTCCACATCTGCGACCCAGCCTCGCACCTGCGGGCTTGCAAATGCGACCCCCTTCTCGCACATGCGGTTCCAGTCCACTTTATCCTAGCTCGTATTTGCGGCTTCGCAAGCGCTTCTGCGGCCTCGCACTTGGGGCTCCCTCTCCACAGGTGCGGAGAAACACCAGCAACAGTAGTTTAGCTGCATTCCAAGTTCCAAACCTTCCATTAGCCATCCGGAATCACCCCAACCCCTCGGGACCCCAACCAAACATACCAACAGGTCATATATCAACATACAAACTTAGTCGAGTTTTCGAATCATCCAAAACAACATCAAAACATCACATTACTCTCGGATTCAAGTCTAAGAACTTCTAAACTTCCAAATTCCGCAAACAACGCTGAAACCTATCAAACCACGTCCGAATGACCTCAAATTTTACACGCACATCAGAAATGACACCACGAACCTACTCCAACTCCCAGAAATCCATTCTGACCCCGATATCAAATTTTCCACTGCCAACCAAAATCGCCGAATTTCAGCTTTCGCCAATTCAAGCCTAATTCCACTACGGACCTCCAAATCACATTCTGGATACGCTCCTAAGTCCAAAATCACCTAACGGGGCTAACAGAATCAAAAAAATTCAAATCCGAGATCGTTTACACATAAGTCAACATCCGGTTGACTTTTCCAACTTAAGATTCTAATAAAGAGACTAAGTGTTTCAGTTCACTCCGAAACCACTCCGGACTCGAACCAGCTAACCCAGTATATCACAATATAGCTGAATAACATAAAAAGAAGCAGAAATGAGGGAAACGTGGCTATAACTCTCAAAACGACCGGCCAGGTCTTACAGAACCTCCATGACGACTACTGTAATTGAACAATGTTAGTTAAAGTATTTTTCTTTTTTCATTTCTTAACATCTTTAAATATATTGCAGTATCTTTAATATTAAAATTTATTCGATATTTTACTATATTGTTAATTAGGTTGATACATTTCTATATTATAATTTTATATTTTTTAAATTGTACTTTATTACTTTATATGTTAGTTTACTATTTAATATGTTTGTTTACTATTTATTCTATATTATAATTTAATATTTATAATTTTCTATTTACTATTTAATATGTTAGTTTACTATTTATTGTATATTATACTTTTACATTGTATAAGTTTATATTTAATAGCTCTATCTTACGTTTGTTGACTAGAATTCAAGAGATTTTGTGTTAGAACTATCAACTTTTTTCAGATATTTTTGGGTTTAACAGATAATTAAATGATTAATTTCAATAGCGACAAAGATACTACGCTAAAGGGCATTACATTTTACTACACTAAAAGGGCACCACATTACAAATACGAGCACTACATTAAAATTACGGGAACAAGATACCACTACAGGGAACTAAAGTCACATATTCATATATGTACAACAATAACATCTAAATAAGATTAATTATTCCTAAAATAATAATTTATCTATTTTACAAATATTTTATCAAATAACTAATCTAAACCGGATAAAAATAACAAATTAATTTAATCACAAAACAATCACGACAAAACATATACCAAAGTAAAAATTAACTAATTAACTTGTTTTTAACAACTAATAATAATTTCTCTATTTTACTAGTTTTTTTATCACACTAATAATATTGTCGCAACCCAAAAATCATAGGTCATGATGGCACCTAACTTGACCCGCTAGGTAAGCCAATTAGTAAAAGAAACAACCAACTTATCCAAAATTAATTTAAGATTTATCTGAACTTTACAACTTTATCCAAGAACTGGTAGTACGACTCATGAGCTTTTAAGACTTAGAATATACAAAGCTAGTATGAATAAATACATGTTATGTTTGAAAACTATATGAACAGATTAATAAGGTCTAAAACTACCAAGGACTAGTGGCAGCTTCTATCCGGAATACACGAACATCTTCAAGGTTAGCCCCCCACTTCTTCAGCAGCTCCGCTCCAATAGTCTGCACAGAGTGTGCAGAAGTGCAGTATCAGTACAACCGACTCCATGTACTGGTAAGTATCTTGACTAACCCTGTCGAAGTAGTGACGAGATTTTTTTTTAGTTAAAAGATACTCATTACTAAACACTATAATGTAAACTAGCAATAGAATTAAAAGACATAATAATAGAATAGAATACTCAATGCGACTGTAACAGGTAATAAAGGAGTACCAGAAAAAATCACAATCCAACAATTTCCAACATCTCAACGACCCTTTCCTTAGAACGAAAGTCCATGAACCACAACAATCACCTGTATACTTTCATAGTACGATAAAGTACTCAAGACATCAAATCTAACGGCATGGCAACACCCTTCATGCATTTATCTCATCCTCACCATATATGCGTAAAACATTACCAACCAAATTATAGAAATACCGACAATCGAAATGACAAGGAAGGGAATATGCAAGCAGTAATAATAAACGGGAATGTATAGAAGAACATCAGCAAGAGACTAAGCAAAAAGCACAGAGGTAATGACCATAATTAGGAAAAAGGGGTTATAATTTCAATTAACTAGCATGATGGAGGCCTAAGTACAAATATAGCAAGTAGGAAGGAAACACATGATCTTCACAAGTTAACAAGTAAGGACATGAAGAGTTAGCATGGTGGAAGGCTTACACTAAGGTGCAACAGAATAGATACAACATGAGTATAATTATAAAAGCAGGAAATAAGCATAGCATATGAAAGTTAATCAAGTAAAATACATGGACAACGCAACAACAATTGAGATGGAGATCAAGTACGGGACAATAACAACATATCACACAAAATATATAATGGCGACAATGACTACTCAAGGTAGAGGCGGAAATATATACATGGAAAAACAGAGGTCACATAATAATGCATGTCCCTCATCCTTGCCTGCACGAAAAAATCCTTCGTGCCATGACCTCACAATATTAAAAGCATAATAATATAAATGAAATGGCACGGCATCGCCCTTCGTCCTTTACACTCTTTTCTCACATGATAATGTATATGAAATGGCACGGCTCACCCTTCGTGCTTTACACTCTTCCTCACATGATAATGTATATGAAATGGCACGGCATCACCTTCCGTGCTTTACACTCTTCCTCACATGATAATGATATAAACAATGGCATGGCGTCACCCTTCATGCTTTACACTCTTCCTCACATGATAATGAATATAAACAATGGCACAACATCACCCTTCGTGCTTTACACTCTTCCTCACATGATAATGAATATAAACAATGTCACGGCATCACCCTTCGTGCTTTACACTCTTCCTCACCAAGAATATGAATATCAATAAAATGGCAAGGCAAGAAGTATATATAACATCGAGGAGAGTGGTCAACGAATATTCCAAGAAAGTTCTTAATTATTGCTTTACAAGCCAACAATGATTCAATGAAACCCTCAAGGGCCATGTAATTCAAGTACTTCCACAAATCCCATAATTTATCAACAACACAAGTATAGAATCTAGCATCTAAAAAATATTGGTCATAGCGACGTATTAACGATTATGCATGGAGATGGCCGAATTAGACACATCAATGTATCCTAACTATATCAAATTATACTCAAAGCATGGAATTCTCCTATTATTTAGTCAAATTCATCATTCTTGAAGAAATCCCAAAATCCAACGCTGGGCCCGCATGCTCGGATTCTGAAAATTCTCGAAGGAAACACTCACCCATAACCTAAGGATCGTTACTATATGATTTTTGTATGAATTCATAGCCAATTCACGGGTAATTCTCTAAATTCTCGAAAGCCCTAGGTTACTACCCAAATCCTTAATTTTCCACTAATTAGGTAGTTAAATTCAACTAGGAATTCATGCATTAACTAACTTTAGGATAGAATTAACTTACCTTCTAGCAGCTAGGTCGTGGGACTCTTTTCCAAGCTCTCAAGATCGTCTATGGTGGAAGAAAATGGAGTGAAAATGGGATAATCCCGCATTTAAAGACCTTACTGCCTATAGGGGTTTCCGCACCTGCTACTCGACGACCGCACCTGTGGTCTCGCACCTGCGGAAAATGGGACAAGGGCTTGGGCTCGCACCTGCGAGCAGGAGTCTGCACCTGCGGGAAAGGGCCTGCACCTGCGAGAACTGGGCAACCCACCTAGGGGTCGCACCTAGGGGTCGCACCTGCGAGGCTGGGACCGTAGGAGCAGTCTCGCACCTGCGACTGGACAACCGCACCTGCGGTCACACCAGATCAGGTGCACCAGCAACTGCTTCAGTTGGTTTTTGGCCTCGTTTGGTGCCCGAGAGGCTCCTGGGCTTACCCGAGCCCCCGTCCAAATATACCAACAAGTCCCAAATCATAATATGGACTCGCTCGAGCCTTCGAAAGACCCGCAACAATGCTAAAACTCAAAATCACACCTCAAAACCCCTAGAACCAAACTTAGGAACTTTAAGTTTTCTTGGATTCGCTAACAATGCGCCGAACCGACCTATACTACTCAGAATGACACCAAATTTTGCAGGCAAGTCATAAATGACATAACGGAACTATTCCCGGTCTTGGAATTCCGTTCAGACCTCGATAACATAAAAACACATCCCAAACCACAATATGAACTTAAGGAAACTCTTATTTCAATATTGGGCGCCGAAACGCTCCTGGGTCATCCAAAACTCGTTCCAAACATACGACCAAGTCTGAAATCATCATACGAAGCTACCGGAACTGTCAAAACTCGATTCCGAGGTCGTTTACTAAAAATTTTGACCAAGTCAAACTTGGCCAAAAAGGCCTACCTTAAGGAATTAAGTGTTCCAGTATCGCTCTAAACACTTTCAAATCCCGAACCACCCGTCCCCGCAAGTCATAAATCACAATAAGCCCCTATGGGGAGTTTTATTTAGGGTAACAGGGTCCGATAATGCAAAACGACCGGTCGGGTCGTTACGACGCTATACCTTAAAAGACAAATGGTCATTAAGGTATAGCGTGGTCAACTAGGGCGTTATATATATTATGGTGTTGATACTCTCAAATTAAACTTTAAAATAGTGTAAGCGGTCGATGTCAAATATAATAACCCAACTAGGTTGGGGTCGAATCCCACAGAGAACAATATTTAGGCGATTAGGAATGTAAGAGAATTATCACTTATCGTGCAATGCTAAACACTTAGAATTTGGTTTAGAAAATATTTATACCTAAATGCGAAAATGTAAACTAACCTAGAAAGCAAGTAAAATAATCAATGGCTACAAGTATGGTTGCATCAGGAATTACACTCAAGTAACGATCCAATGTATTTCACGATTTTACAAATATGAGCGAGTTTATGTTAATTAGCCACGGATAATAATTCTTAATTAGTTTCTTCCGAAGACTAACAAGACTTTCTAATTGAATTATTCCTAACCTAATTAAGAGATTAAGCACACTCGAAAATGGATACAAGTAGTTCAATCCTATTCCTAGGTAGAATCTATAAAATGAGGGTTAAAACCTCAAGTTCTTGTTAATTAATCTTTCCCACCCCCAAATTATCTTTCCCAAAATTAATTCGGAGTTAATGGGAGAGTCCCAGGGTTAGCTAATCCCTTTGGAAACATTAAAGAACAAGAATAATTAAAGAAACAATAACTCACTTCATAAAAGATGAAAAATAATTCAATACATAAGCACACCAAGGTATTTAATCCACACTTTAAACATGAATATTTCCATAAACAAGATTGAGTGTTGTAAATAAATACTAAACACTTAAATATTCAATACAAATCAAGGAAATGAAGAAATAAATATAAATGGGTAAGAAATCCTTTACCACAAGCTTAAAATCTTCAAAACCCAAGTGTGTGTGCAAACCCTAACTTCCAAAACTTGTTCTTCTCTAGTGTTTCTACTGAAAAATAAGCCAAAGATGTCCAAATATCTGCTAGGTCATGTATTAAATGATTTGGGGGACGAAGGTGTGAAATGCCAAAACTGCCCAAAACTGCCCAGAATTTGTGTTGTGTGTTCGCGCCCATGCACATGCGATCGCAGTGAATGATTTCCTCCAGGTATGTGATCGCGTAGTACCCCTTGCGTTCGCATAGGTCAGTTGTCCAACCGCTGACCATGCGTTAGAGCTGTGTGTTTGCACATACTGCCCCGCATTCGCATAGTATCATGTTCCTGGACTTATGCGATCGCATATAATCATCCGCGGTCGCATAGAGTAAAAACTGGCAGCAGTCATTTTTCCCAATTTTTACACATTTTGACTTGTTTTCACCTGGTTTCTTCACCATCACCTCTAAATCACTTGACACCTGAAATATGCCAATAAACCTCAGAAAAAGTCTTAGTTTCTCAACAAAATAATACAAAAGCCTAAGTATGAAGAGGATATAAGTTGGTAAAATACCAACTCATCAAACCCTCAAACTTAAACTATTGCTTGTCCTCAAGCAATTCAAAAACTAAGAACACACTTTAATAAATCATCATTTAAGCTCAATGGCATACCAAACATCATTTCAAGTCAAAAAGGGTCAATTCAACCACAATCTAATGACTTCGGTTGGTACCAACAATTAATCCAAGGCATATGAATCACCACTTTTTACACATTTTATTTCAATTCAAGTGCTCAAACACTACATTAATCAAAGTAGCAACCAAGTCATGACACTAAAGATTCAAAATTTTGCCTCTCTATCACATTTGTCTTCCCTCGCTCATTCCTCCCAATTGAAAATGGTATTAAATTCACAACTCGAATCTCATGTGCCCCCACACTTTAAGAGAGAATCCCAAACTCATAAATTGCAATTCAAAACATAAATGGGATGTCAAATGGAAAGACTCAACTCTCTCTCTCACAAAAATATTCAAATGCACACAAGTAGTACCATAGGCTTGCCCTTCATGTATTTCTCCACTAATGTATACATACTTGGTTCAAAATAAATTAGGACTTAAAGGGTTGTAGTTTAGGCTTTTGGTTAAGGTAGGGCACAATTTGGTAAGTGTGACTCAAAACCTCCCTAAGCACTACACATTTTTAACAATTAAAGTCCACCTCCTTCAAGAACTTTTCCACCCTTTCTTCTCTTTTCTTTTTTTTCTTTTTTTTTTTGTATCACCTAGTCTTCCATTTATTCATACTTCCTTATTTTTTATTTTTTTTAATAACACTTTTCACTTTTTGAGAAACCTCCATATCACAACTTTTTCAACCATTACCCCCAAACTTAGGCTTTTAGCCTATATTCATACTTTAAACTACTTAGGGAGGTATGGTGCCACAAGATAAATAGCTTGTAACATGGTTGCCAAAAAAAGTTAAAAAGGCTCAAAAGGGTTGACTACGGAAACTATGCACGGGGTAGGAAATTTAGGCACAATAATGGTCCAAGGAAGGCCTAATATCATTTTTCAAACCAAGTTAGTCTAGGATTTCTCCTTGAAGCATATTCCGGGAAAGTTCTAGACTACAAATGATGCAAAAGAACTTCACAATTAAACCTCACCACACATGGCACATGAAAATTCAAGTGGAATGCAAATCCAAAATCCAATTGAAACCAATGAATCTCAAGGAAGTCACATGTAACTTAAGAAGTTATTTAGTGAATCAAAGAGCCAAAATTAGAATCTAAAAGTCACAACAAGGAACATTACTTTAATCATTCATTTTTATTATGTGTTTTTTTTCTATTTTAAAAATCAAAAACTTCATATGCCAAAGTTTAAAATATATTGGTACCAAACAAGTCACACGTTGGCTTATGGACACAAGATTACACCCCAAAAACTAATTTTTTTCATAACTAGCTATTAAACTAACTAAAAAAAATATTTAATTTTTTAAAATAAAGAAAAACTAAACAAGACTAATCCCTTAAGAAAGTTTTCACGCCATCCATCATAGGGAAAAGTCACCCGGTTCAACACAAATAAATTCCTTGGAAAAGAACCGCGGTAGAAAGAAAAACCAAGGAGTTTCATAATACTACTATAATGAAAAACAAAAATAAAAACAAGAAAAATAAAAACCAACAAGAAAATTCTAATTTTACAAAATATTACTAATAAACTAAAAATGTCAACCAATCCACACAAGTTCACAAAAAAAATGATCATGCTCCACATAATGCTCTACAAACATAGATCAAATATAAGCCACCCCAAACCTAAATGATCATGCTCCACCTAATGCTCTACAAACATAGATCAAATATGAGCCATCCCCAACCTAAAGTGTTGCATTGTCCCCAATGCAACTAATCAAAACAAGGTAAGATGAAGGAGGTGCTCCCTGAAACTGCATCACTCGGAGCTGGAGGTGGTGGGAAATATGAGCTCCAAATCCTCATCATCATCATCATCATCCTCAGAATCCTGTGAGCCACAGTGTCACGACCCAAAATCCAACACAGGTCGTGATGGCGCCCAACACCGCAGTCAGGCAAGCCAACAGTTGTTTACTAGTGAGATTCTCCTTATTTGACATACCAACCCCACACTTAACAAAGTTTTAAGCTTAGATCATTTGAATAAAAACGGATACATTAACCAACTTAAGTAAATATAGCCACAAGGATCATGAATATATATATATATATATATATATATATATATATATATATATATNAGGCGAACTAGTAGAATATACAAAAGATGATACAAACCGTACTGCTGTCGGAAAGAAGTAGACAGAAACAAACAAAAGATAACTCCATAATACTGCTGAGAATCGCCAAGGGAGGCAGCTCACCGTGGAGTCAGGTCCAGAATATATGTCAAGCTCTGGTCGGATAACCAGATGTACCAGCCTCAAAACCTGTACAATAAGTACAGAAGCGTAGTATGAGTACATAAACAGATATTTACCAGTGAATATCCTGCCTAACCTCGAAGAAGTAGTGACGAGAGGCCGACTGATACTTACTAGGGTCAGACAATGTGAAATAAGTACAGGCTAACCAGTAGTAGCAGTAATGAACAATAATAAGGAAATGAGCATCAAATAACAATCTCTAGTACCCTCGCGCCATCCTTTTTCCATGGCATACAAGCTATTTAACCTTCTTTCTTTCCATGAAATCAACAGTTACAATTACAGGGCTTCTCACAAATTACCAAAACATATAACAGGCTATGAGCGTACGGTCACTACGACGTAAAAAATAAATGTGCACTGCCGAGGGTCGAACGGCCCGAACCATAGATGCATATATCTGCCCAGCTCACGAATCGAACATGCGACACAGTTAATATAATACCAAGACCACCCCCACTCGCAAATCACACCTGCGACTCGGGTTAATATAATATTAGGGGCTACCCCGCTCGCGAATCATCCATGCGACTTGGGTTCCCATATAAATTCATGATTAGTAGGAGATTTCCAGATAATTTAGAAGGGAACATACTAACAGTGTGAGAATTTTAGAAATATCAACTTCAAGAACCCCTTAGGCCTTCACATGTGAGATTCGAGGATATAGACTACTTAATCCATATACAAGATCACAGATACAACACATAAAGCATGCTTGTGAGTCCTAAACTACCCGACAAGGCATAATAGTAGCTGCGCACGAACTCTCATCACTTCGTGCGTATGCAGCCCCCGCAAATCAGGACAAAACCACCATTTATAATTACCTATGGGGACAATTCCCTCTTACAAGGTTAGAAAGGAGACTCACCCCGTGCCGAATTCACTCCCCGGACCAGGAACAACTCCGAGCTCTACACCCGAGGACTCGAAACTAGCCAAACGTTATACAAATTCATTAATTTATGCTTAAAGTATGGAAAGTATCCTACTCATTTAGTAAATTCACCATTCTTGAAGAAATTCTAAAATCCGACCCTGGGCCCGCATGCTCGAATTCCAATAATTCTCGAAGGAAACATTCACCCATAGCCTAAGGATCATTAATACATGATTTCTACTTGATTTCATAACTAATTCACGAGTAAATTCTCAAATTATAGGAAGCCCTAAGTTACTACCCAATTCTTGATTTTTCCCTAATTTAGGTAGTTAGTTTAGCTTGTAATTCATGCATGAAGCTAATATTAGAGTAGTATTTACTTACCTTCAATAACCAGGTCGTTTGCCCCTCTAAAATGATGGAAATCACCCCAAGGAAGAAGAAGAAGATAGGGAAAATGAATTAAATCCCGTGTATAAGAACACACTGTCTGAACAGTGTTTCCACACATGCGGCTTGAGGACCGCACCTGCAGTCTCGTACCTGCGATCAAAAGCTCGCACCTGCGGAAATGGACGAGGAAGCCTGGGCCCGCACCTGCGGAGTGGAGACCGCACCTGCGGCTCCGCTCCTGCAGAACTTTGTCCGCACCTGCAAGAATGGCCTGCCCGTTGGGGGGTCGCACCTGCGAGGCTGGGATCGCAGGAGAGGTCCCGCACCTGCCACTGGGCAACCGCACCTGCGGTCACACCAGAATAGGTGCACCAACAGTTATTTCAGCTGGTTTTTGGCCCCGTGTGGTGTCCGGGAGGCACCTGGGCCCACCCGAGCCCCCATCCAAATATACCAACAAGTCCCAAATCATAATACGGACTCGCTAAAGCATTCGGGACACCCAAAAAAAATGCTAAAACTCAAAATCACACCTCAAAACCCCTAGAACCAAACTTAGGAACTTTAAGTTTTCTTGACTTCGCTAACAACGCGCCGAACCGGCCTATGGTACTCGGGATGACACCAAATTTTTTAGGCAAGTCATAAATGACATAGTGGAACTATTCCGGGGCTCAGAATTTTGTTCGGACCTCGATAACACAAAAACACGTCCCAAACCACAATAGGAACTTAAGGAACTTCTTATTTCAATATTAGGCGCCGAAATGCTCTCGGGTCATCAGAAACCCATTCCGAACATACGCCCAGGTCCAAAATCATCATACGAAGCTACCGGAACCGATGAAACTCGATTCCGAAGTCGATTACTAAAAATGTTGATCGAAGTCAAACTTGGTCTAAAAGGCCAACCTTAAGGAACCAAATGTTCCTATAGCACTCTAAACACTTCCGAATCCCGGACCACCAGTCCCCGCAAGTCATAGATCATAATAAGCCGCTATGGAAAGTTTCATTTAGGGGAACGGGGTCCGATAACGTAAAACGATCGGTCGGGTCGTTACATTCTCCACCTCTTAAACAAACGTTCGTCCTTGAATGGATCTAGAAGCATACCTGAAGTGCTGAATAAGTGTGGATATCTGCTCCTCATGTCCGCCTCAGACTCCCAGGTCGCCTCCTCAACTGGTTGGCCCTTCCACTGGACCTTTACGGCAGAAACTCTCTTGGACCTCAATTGGCGGTCATCCAACTGAATAGTGTTAAAATAAACCACGTGAGAGAAGTCGGCGTGGTACCTTCAGAGCATTGATACATGAAAGACTGGATGAACTCCTGATAAACTGGGAGGCAAGGACAGCTCATAAGGAACATCCCTCACTCGCCTCAACACCTCGAAGGGGCCTATATACCTCGGGCTTAGCTTTCCCTTCTTCCCAACCCTCATAATACCCTTCATAGGCGAGAATTTCTATTGAACCCTATCTCCCTCCATAAATGACACATCACGTGCCCTCTGATCTGCGTAACTCTTCTGTCTGGATTGTGCTATACGGAGCCTCTCCTGAATTAACTTCACTTTCTCCAAAGCATCCCTCAGCAGGTCGGTGCCATATAACTTAGCCTCGCCAGGCTCAAACCACCCGATAGGAGAAAGACATCGCCGACCATACAATGCCGCAAATGGTGCCATCTCAATGTTGGACTGATAACTATTATTGTAAGCAAACTCGTCCAAAGGCAAGAACTGGTCCCACTGACCTCCGAAGTCAATCACACATGCCCTGAGCATGTCCTCCAATATCTGAACTGTATGCTCAGACTGACCATCAGTCTGAGGGTGAAATGTTGTGCTGAGGTCTATCTGGGTACCCATCTCATTATGCAATACTCTCCAGAAATGCGAGGTGAACTGAGGACCTCGATCTGATATAATGGACAGTGGCACACCATGCAACCGGACTATCTCCCGAATGTAGATTTGTGCCAACATCTAAGAAGTATAAGTAGTAGCCACTGGAATGAAATTAGCCGATTTGATCAATCTATCCACAATGACCCAAACCACGTCGACCTTCCACAAGGTCTAAGGCAACCCAACCACGAAGTCCATAGTGATGCACTCCCATTTCCACTCAGAAACGGTCATTTGCTGAAGTAGGCCTCCTGGCCTCTGGTGCTCATACTTCACCTGCTGGAAATTAAGACACCTAGTCACATACTCCACAATGTCCTTCTTCATCCACCTCCACTAGTAATGCTGCTTCAAGTCACGATACATCTTCGTAGCACCAGGATGAACAGAACACCGAGAACTGTGTGGCTCCTCTCGAATCCTCTCCCTCAGGCCATCAACATTAGGAACACATACGCGGCCCTGAAGTCTCAGAACACCATCCTCGCCAATAGTAGCCTCATTGTCCCTACCCAGAACCACTGTATCCCGAAGCTCTGCTTAGCACGGATCATAGAACTGTCGGGCCTTAACCTTCCCCAATAACGAAGACTGAGCAACCACATGTGCTAAAACTCGATGAGCCTCTGAAAGGTCTAATCTCACCAGGCGATTGGCCAAGGACTGAATATTCAAGGCTAGAGGTCTCTCCTCTGCTGCAATATAAGCCAAGCTACCCATACTCTCCGCCTTCTTTCTCAAAGCACCTGCTACCACATTTGCCTTGCCCGGGTGATAAAGGATGGTGATATCATAATCCTTCAACAAATCAAGCCATCTGCACTGCCTCAAATTAAGATCCCTCTGCTTGAACAAGTGTTGCAGGCTGCGATGGTCTGTATATACCTCACAGGACACCCCATACAAGTAGTGCCTCCAAATCTTAAGAGCATGAACAATCGCCGCCAACTCCAAATCGTGCACAGGGTAATTCTTCTCATGAACCTTCAGCTGGCGTGAAGCATAAGCAATAAATCTCCGTTCCTACATCAACACACATCCCAAACCAATGTGTGAAGCATCGCAATACACTGTGTACATCCTAGAGCCGGAAGGCAATACCAGAACTGGTGCTGAGGTCAATGCTGTCTTGAGCTTCTGAAAGCTCGCCTCACACTAGTCAGACCATCGGAATGGGGAATTCTTCTGAGTCAATCTAGTAAATGGAGCTGCAATAGAAGAGAACCCCTCCACAAATCGGCGATAATAGCCTGCTAGGCCCAAAAAGCTCCTGATCTCTATAGCTGAAGTAGGACGCGACCAACTCTGAACTGCCTCGATCTTCTGAGGATCAACCTTGATACCCTCTCCGGATACCACATTCCCCAAGAATGCCACGTAATCCAACCAAAACTCACACTTGGAGAACTTAGCATATAGCTTCTGTTCTCGCAAAGTCTGGAGCATAACTCTCAGATGTTGGTCGTGCTCCCCCAGGATACATGAGTAAATCAAAATGTCATCAATGAAGACACTGACAAAGGAATCAATATACGGCCTGAATACCCTATTCATCAAGTCTATGATGCTTCTGGGGCAATAGTCAAACCAAAGGACATCACCAGGAACTCATAATGTACTGATGATACCCCGATCTCAAATCAATCTTAGAAAACACACGAGCACCCTGCAACTGGTCAAACAAATCATCGATGCGCGGCAAAGGATACTTGTTCTTAATGGTAACCTTGTTCAACTGGCAGTAATCAATACACATCTTCATGGACCTATCCTTTTTCTTCACGAATAGAACTGGAGCACCCCACGACGATACACTCGGTCTGATGAACCCCTTAGCTAACAACTCCTCAAGCTTCTCCTTCAACTCCTTCAACTCTTTCGGACTCGAGCCCGCGTCCAAATATACCAATAAGTCCCAAATTATAATACGGACTCGCTCGAGCCTTCGGGACACCCAAAACAACGCTAAAGCTCAAAATCACACCTCAAAACCCCTAGTAGCAAACTTAGGAACTTTAAGTTTTCTTGACTTCGCTAACAACGCGCCGAACCGGCCTATACTAC
>ML422486.1:0-24643 GCA_005239525.1 Nicotiana knightiana
AACTCAATGTTCTTGCACTTCACTGGAATTTTCTCCTTTTATTCTCCTCTCTACTTTGATTCATCAAAATCCCCTTGTAATTGTGTTTTGGGAGTCTATTTATAGGTTTTGGGTGAACCCTAACCCTGTAGGAGAATTCTATTTCAATTGGGAAACACTTAAACCCGTCAAAACTCGATTTCTGGCCGAACTGGGGACCCTGGCGTTTGGACCCAAAGGCCTGGCTAACGCCAGGAAAGGGTTGGCGTTTCAGCCCTAACGCCTGGCTAATGCCAGGGTAGGGCTGGCGTTTCATCCCTAACGCCTGGCTAACACCCGGGTGTCTCCTTTCGCGTATTTTTCGACGTATTTGCATCCCTTTAGCTCCGTTTCCATCTCCGGTTCACCTACACATGAAATAAACTCCATTAAGCACATAACAAGTGTATTTTTATCATTAATGCGCATAAAATGTAAGGTATATCACATGTTAAACTATGCAATTTAGTCTCGCATCAAACTCCCTTTAGGATTTTATTTGTTGTGAAACTCCATTTTTCACTAAATCATAACTTGTTTCTCCTTGTTTGAACTACACTAGCATATGTAACTACCTTGTTTAGATTAGAAAAGCATGCCTACATGTTTTAACTGCCTATTTGAACTCTGTGCAGCACGTTTAGTAAAAAAAATTTGATTTCTTTTATGTGAACTTAGTCTAAACTGTAGGTTTCCTTGTTGTAACTGTTATTTATATTGGCTGAGCTGCATATTTACTTTAGGACTACGGAATGGTATTCTGGGAGATCCCCATGTACTGCATATTTACTTTGGAACTACGGAACAGTATTCCGGGAGATCCCCTTGTACTGTATATTTATTTTGGGACTACGAAACGGTATTTCGAGAGATCCCCCAGCACTGAATATTTACTTTGGGACTATGGAACGGTATTCCAGGAGATCCCCATGCACATTTACGTTTGGGACTATGAGACAGTATTCCGGGAGATCCCCTGTTGCTATTACTCTGTTCTGAGCTGTTGGCTTTCATTGAATTCTATTCCTGTTAGATTTCCGTATTTATTTTACTATACTATTTCTTTCTGTGTTATTTCATTATATTTATACCAGTAGGTCCCTGACCTGATCTCGTCACTACTCGACCGAGGTTAGGCTTGGCACTTACTGGGTACCGGTGTGGTGTACTCATGCCCTTTCTTACACATGTTTTCCGTGTGCAAATCCAGGTACTAGCTATCAGCCTCGAGTCTAGTTGTGTGGTTGCTGCCTCAGGAAACTTCAAGGTACATCTTCCCGTGTCCGCAGACCTCGGAGTCCCTTTCTTTCCCTTTGTGTTAATTTCCCCCTTGTTTTCTTCAGTCATGAATTTATAGAGCAGTTAGAAACTCTTAGAAGCTTGTGATATTGCGACATTCCGGGTCTTGGGAAAGGTGATTATTGTATATGTCGAGTGGCACCATTTCTATTTATTAATTACATCTGTTAGCTGTTATCTTTGTGTTTTCATTTCATTTCTGCAATATCATGCTTACCTAGTCATAGAGACTAGGTACTGTCACGACAGCTCAGGGAGGGGAAAATATGGATCGTGACAAGTTGGTATCAGAGCTCTAGATTCATAGGAGTCGTGAGTCACAAGCCGGTTTATTAGAGTCTCGCGTATCAATACGGATACGACTGTACTTATATTAGGGAGGCTATAGAACTGTTAAGAGCAATCATAATTCTTTGATTTCCTTGTTGTGCGAGTTATTGACACCAAAAAAATTCTAAAATTTTCTATTCTGATCTTTCTCACAGATGGTGAGGACCCGTACTGGGACATACGACGATCAAGCACCCGAGCCCCTTGCTAGAGCCACCAGAGGTCGGGGTCATGGTAGAGGATGACTATGCGGTGTAGCCAAAGCACCTGCGCGAGCTGCGATAGAGGAGCCCCCAGCAGCTCTAGCTGGAAGGCCGACACCAGAGGTTCCTATTACTGCTCCAGCTCTCCAGGAGACCTTAGCTCAGGTCATGAGTAAATTCAGCACTTTAGCTCAAGCTTGACTGATTTCGATAGCTCCCGTCACATCTTAGGCCGGGGGAGGGGCACAGACTCCCGCAGCCCGTACTTCTGAGCAGAGGGTCCAGGTTGATCAGGACCCAGAGTTTATTCATATGACCTAGTGGCTCCGGTTCAGCATGAGACCAGGGTAGCTTCTTCTGAGGCTGAGCATCTTAGACTTGAGAGGTACAAGAAGTACCACCCACCTACTTTCAGCGGATTAGCTTCATAGGATGCTCAGGATTTTCTTGAGTAGTGTCATCGTATCCTCCACACTATAGGCATAGTGGAGATAAGTGGGGTTTCTTTCACCGCTTTCCAGCTGAGGGGAGCGGCAAATCAATGGTGGCATGCCTACGAGCTGAGTAGTCCGGACGAGGCAGCATCACTCACTTGGACTCAGTTCTCAGATATGTTTTTGCGTGAGTATGTCCCTCAGAGCCTCATGAATACTTGGCGTTTAGAGTTTGAGTAGCTGCGCCAGGGTTCTATGACTATGTCGGAGTATGCAGTCTGTTTCAGTGACTTGACTCGACATGTATTGGCTTTGGTTACTACAGTGAGAGAGAGGGTTCGTCACTTCATTGAGGGACTCCACCCTAGTATTTGGACTAGTATGGATAGGGAGTTGGAGATGGACATCTCTTATCAGTAGGTCGTGAGCACTACCAGTAGAGTGGAGGGCATGCTTTCCTGGGACAGAGAGGAGAGAGAGGCCATGAGGTCTAGAGATACTGGTCACTATTTAGGAGCTCGTGCACCAGCAGCACGCCATGGTAGGGGTTTTGTGAGTCGCCATATTCATTCAGATCTTCCAGCAGCCAGAGGTGTTCCAGCTCCTCCTAGGCCTCAGCAGCCTTTTTATGCACCGCTAGTATCTAGTGTGGCTCCTACTCGGGGTGCTATTACCGGCCAGCCCAACAGACCTGGCCCGAGCCAGTCACAGCCGCCACGTCATCTGAGGGGTTGTTTTGAGTGTGGTGATACTCGTCATATGGTTAGGGATTTCCCCAGACTCAGGAGGGGTGAACCTCCACAGACTTCTCAGCCACCACGTGCTCCACCGGGTCCTCTGGCCATTCTTCCAGCCCCAGCTGCCGCCCTACCTACTGAGACAGCTCGAGGTGGAGGTCGGGGAGGTCGAGGTCACCCTAGAAGGGGAGGCCAGGCCAGGTATTATGCCCTTCCAACTCATTCAGAGGCAGTTGCTTCCGATTATGCCATCACAGGTATTGTCCCAGTCTGTCATAGAGATGCATCGGTATAATTTGACCCAGGCTCTACGTGTTCATATGTGTCTTCTTATTTTGCTCCACATTTGGGGGTATCTCGGGATTCTTTGAGTTCCCCTTTTTATGTATATGCTCTTGTGGGAGGTTCTCTTGTTATGGACCGCGTATATCGATTATGTTTGATTGCTCTTAGTGGTTTTGAGACCAGAGCCGACTTATTATTCCTCAGTATGGTCGATTTTGATGTTATCTTGGGCATGGACTGGTTGTCGTCCCATTATGCTATTCTTGATTTTCACGCTAAAATCGTGACGCTGGCTATGCCAGACTTACCACGACTAGAGTGGAGAGGTACCTTAGAGTATACTCCCCACAGGGTCATTTCATTTCTTAAGGCTCAGTGAATAGTTGAGAAGGGGTGTGATGCGTATTTGGCCTATGTGAGAGATATCAGTATTGATACCCCTATAGTTGAGTCAGTCCCAGTAGTGAGGGATTTCCCTGATGTATTTCCAGCTAATCATCCGGGCATGCCGTCCGACAGAGATATTGATTTTGGCATTGATTTGTTGTCGGGCACTCAGCCCAGATCTATTCCTCCTTACCAAATGGCTCCTCCTGAGTTGAAGGAGTTGAAGGAGCAGTTGCAGGAATTGCTTAATAAGGGCTTCATCATGCCCAGTGTGTCACATTTAGGTGCTCTCAGGTCTTGTTTGTGAAGAAAAAAGATGGCTTTATGCGTATGTGTATTGATTATCGCCAACTGAACAAGGTTACAATGAGAACAGGTATATATTGCCTCACATTAATGATTTATTTGAGCAGTTACAGGGTGCCAAGATGTTTTCCAAGATTGACTTGCGTTCTGGCTATCATCAGTTGAAGATTCGGGAGCCGGATATCCCGAAGACTACCTTCAAGATCAGATATGGTCATTATGAGTTTCTTGTCATGTCTTTTGGGATGACCAATGCCCCAGCAGGCTTTATGAATTTTATGCACAGTGTGTTCCGGCCTTATCTTGATTCCTTCATCATTGTGTTTATTGATGACATTCTGGTGTATTCTCGGACTCGGGAATATCATGAACAATACCTGAGGACTGTTCTTCAGACCTTGAGGGAGAAGAGGTTGTATGAAAATTTTTCTAAGTGTGAGTTTTGGCTTGATTCAGTGGCATTCTTGGGTCACGTGGTATCTAGTGATGGGATCAAGGTAGATTCGAAGAAGGTGGAAATAGTGCAGATTTGGCCTAGACCATCATCAGCTACAGAGATCTGCAGTTCCCTTGGTTTTGTGGGATATTACCGTCGCTTTGTAGAGGGGTTTTCATCTATTGCAGTACCTATGACCAGGTTGACCCAGAAGGGTGCTCCGTTCAGGTGGACAGAGGAGTGTGAGGAGAGCTTTCAGAATCTCAAGACAGCTTTGACTACAACCCCAGTAATGGTATTGCCTATAGGTTCGGGGTCTTACACTATCTATTATGATGCCTCGAGGATTGATCTTGGAGCGGTGTTGATTCAGGATGGTAGAGTGATTGCCTACGCGTCCAGAAAGTTTAAGGTGCATGAGAAGAATTATCATGTCCACGATCTTGAGTTAGCAGCTATTGTTCACGCCTTAAAGATCTAGCGCCATTATTTGTATGGTGTTCCTTGTGAGATCTTCATTGATCACCGGAGTTTGCAGCACATGTTCAAGCAAAAGGATCTTAATTTGAGTAAGCGAAGGTGATTGGAGCTACTTAAGGATTATGACATCACTATATTGTACCACCCGGGGAAGGCCAATGTAATGGCCGATGCGTTGAGTCGTCGGGCGGAGAGTTTGGGGAGTTTGTCATACCTTCCAGCAACAGAGAGACCCTTAGCATTGGATGTTCAGGATTTAGCCAACCAATTTGTGAGACTGGATATTTTCGAGCCGAGCTGAGTATTGGCTTGCGTGGTCTCTCGGTCTTCTCTTTATGACCGTATCAGGGAGCCTCAGTATGATGATCCCTATCTTCTAGTCTTTCAGGATAGGGTTCGGCTAGGTGATGCTAGAGATGTGACTATTGGATATGATGGCGTAATGAGGATGCAGGGCCGGATATGTGTGCCCAATGTGGATGGGCTTCGAGAGTTGATTCTTAAGGAGGCTCACATCTCGCGGTATTCCATCCACCCGGGTGCCACGAAGATGTACCAGGATGTAAGACAACACTATTGGTGGAGGAGGATGAAGAAGGATATAGTTGGGTTTGTGTCCAGGTGTCTCAACTGTCAGCAGGTCAAGCATGAGCATCGGAGACCAGGTAACTTGCTTCAGATGTTAAAGATCCCAGAGTGGAAGTGGCAGCGAATCACCATGGATTTTTTTGTTGGACTCCCACGGACTTCGAGGAAGTTCGAAGCTATTTGGGTGATTGTGGATCGGACCAAGTCAACTCATTTCATCCCAGTGCTGACTACTTACTCTTCAGAGAGGTTCGCTGAGATTTACATCAGAGAGATTGTCCGCCTTCATGGTATCCCAGTTTCCATCATTTCAGACAGAGGTACACAGTTTACATCTCAGCTCTGGAGAGTCGTACAACATGAGTTAGGTACTAAGATGGAGCTGAGCACAACCTTTCACCCTCAGATGGATGGGCAATCCGAGCACATGATTCAAATTCTAGAAGATATGCTCTGTGATTTTATGATGGAGTTTGGAGGGTCATGGGACCAGTTCTTTCCACTTACAGAGTTTGCCTACAACAATAGTTATCAGCCCAGCATTCATATGGAACCATATGAGGCTTTGTATGGTAGGCGATGTCAGTCCCCAGTGTGTTGGTTTGAGCCGGGCGAGGCCCGATTGTTAGGCACAGACTTGGTCCAGGATGCCCTTGATAAGGTGAAGGTTATTCAGGATAGACTTCACACAACCCATTCCAAACAGAAGAGTTATGTGGATCGGAAGGTTCACAATTTGGCATTCTTGGTTGGTGAGCGGGTCTTGCTTCGGGTATCTCCTCTGAAGGGCGTCATGAGGTTCGGGAAGAAGGGAAAGATAAGCCCGAGGTACATTGGTCCTTTTGATATATTGCGGCGTGTTGGGGAGATTTCTTATGAGATTTCCCTACCTCCCAGCCCAGCAGGAGTTCATCCAGTATTCCATGTTTCTATGCTCCGAAAGTATCACGGTGATCCGAATCATGTATTGGATTTCAGCTCAGTCCAGTTGGACAAGGATCTATCTTATGTTGAGGAGCCAGTGGCTATCTTGGACAGGCATGTCAGAAAGCTAAGGTCAAAGAACATTGCTTCAGTAAGGGTTCAGTGGAGGAGTCAGCCGGTCGAGGAGATGACTTGGGAGACCAAGCGGGATATGCGCAGCCGTTATCCTCATCTTTTCTCAGCTTCAGATATGTTTTTATACTCATTCAAGGACGAGCAATTATTTTAAGAGAGGGAAGATGTAACGACCCAGCCATTCATTTTGAGAGTTAGAGCCTCGATCCCCTATTATCAGCTTTCCCCATATCTAATTCTACTATTTTGTGTTGCCGGGAGGGTTCGTGTTGGTTTTTAAAACAAATTGAGACACTTAGTCTCTTATTTGGGAGCTTAAGTCGAAAAAGTCGATCGGATGTCGACTTGTGTGTAACGACCTCGGATTCGAATTTTGATGGTTCTGTTAGCTCCGTTAGGTAATTTTGGACTTAGGAGCACGTCAGGAATGTGATTTGGAGGTCCGTAGTGGATTTAGGCTTTAATTGGCGAAAGGTGGAATTTTGGCAATTTTGATTGGGAGTGGAAATTCTTATATTAGGCTCGGAATGGAATTCCAAAAGTAGGAATAGGTTCGTAGCGTCATTTTTGACTTGTGTGTAAAATTTGAGGTCACTCGGACGGGATTTGATATGTTTCGACGTCGTTTGTGGAATTTAGAAATTTCAAAGTTCATTAGGCTTGAATCCATGTGTAATACATGCTTTTGATGGCGTTCGATGTGGTTTGAAGGCTCGACTAAGTTCTTATAGTGGTTTAGGATTGGTTGGTATGTTTGGTTGAGGTTCCGGGGGCATCGGGTGTATTTCAGATGCTTAACGGATTGAAATTTGGACTTAGCCAATTGCTAAGATTTGCTGGTTTCTGGTGTTTTTGCGCCTGTGGAGGGGAGACCGTAGGTGTGGAATCGCACATGCGGAAGATCAGGCGGAGAAGGGGATTGGGAAGAAATGGACAGGGGTCGCAGGTGCGAGGGAAGCGCCGCATCTGCGATGCCCGCAGATACGCTACAGGACCCGCAAAAGCGGAAGAAGACAGCAGAAGCGGACATGGGCCCGAAGGTGCGCACGAGCAGGTGCAGCCAATTTCTTGCAGATGGGGAGCCAGACCCTTAAGTCATTTCTGCACCTGCAATGGAAAATTTGTAGGTGCGATTGCGCAGGTGCGATGAAAAGTCCGCAGATGCGGAATAACTGGGCAGAAAAGGGCTAAATACGAGGGTTTGATTTAATTCTCCGTTTTTGGACCTAGAGAGCTCAGACGGAGATGAAATTTCAATAGATTTTTAGAGGAAGCTTGTGGGTAACGATTCCTTACTCGATTTTGGTTACATTTCATTAATCTATTGTTTTTTTCTTCATTTAATCAAGGAATTTGATTGAGAAAGTTGAGAAAATGGAGGAAAAGTTCCCCAACCAAATTTCTGAGTTTTGACTAGGATTTAGGCATCGGATTTGGATAATTTTGGTATGAGTGAATGGGTGTTCATAATTTGTGACTTTTACCTGATTCTGGGACGTGGTCCCGGGGAGGCTTTTTGGGTGTTTTTCTAATTTCTTGCCTTATCTTTGATTTCGTTAGCTAGATTAGTTTCTTGTAGCTATATTTATGTTATGTAATTGGTTTTGGCTAGATTTGGGCCATCCGGAGCTGGATATTCGTGGAAAGAGCATTATTACGCATTGATTTGAGCTTGGTTTGAGGTAAGTGGCTTGCCTAACCTTGTGTAGGGGAACTCCCCTTAGGATCTGGTACTGTTTGACATATGAGCGTCGTGTACGTGAGGTGACGAGTACGTACCCGGGCTATTTGTTGTAAAACTCCATTTTTCACTAAATCATAACCTGTTTCTCCTTGTTTGCACTATACTAGCATATGTAACTACCTTGTTTAGATTAGAAAAGCATGCTTAATTGCCTATTTGAACTCTGTGCAGCATGTTTTGTAAAATTTCCTGATTTCTTTGATGTGAAATTAGTCTAAATTGTAGTTTTCCTTGTTGTTACTGTTGTTTATATTGGTTGAGCTGCAAATTTACTTTGGGACTACATAACAATATTCTGGTAGATCCCCCCTGTACTGCATATTTACTTTGGGACTATGCAACGGTATTCCGGGAGATCCCTCTCTACTGTATATTTACTTTGGGACTACGAAACGGTATTCCGGGAGATCCTCCAGCGCTGCATATTTACTTTGGGACTACGGAACGGTATTCCGGGAGATCCCCCCTGCACATTTACATTTAGGACTACGGGACGGTATCCCGGGAGATCCCCTGTTGCTATAACTGTGTTATGAGTTGTTGGCTTTTATTGAATTCTATTCATGTTAGATTTTCGTATTTATTTTACTATAATATTTCTTTCTGTCTTATTTCATTATATTTATACCAGTAGGGCCCTGACCTGATCTCGTCACTACTCGACTGAGGTTAGGCTTGGCACTTTCTGGGTACCGGTGTGGTATACTCATGCCCTTTCCTGTACATGTTTTCCGTGTGCAGATCTAGGTACTAGCTATCAGCCTCAAGTCTAGTTGTGTGGTTGCTGCCTCAGGAGACTTCAAGGTATATATGTCCGCGTCCGCAGACCTCGGAGTCCCCTTCTTCCCCTTGTGTTAATTTCCCCCTTGTTTTCTTCAATCATGAATGTATAGAGTAGTTAGAAACTCTTAGAAGCTTGTGATATTGTGACATTCTGGGTCTTGGGAAAGGTGATTATTGTATATGCCGAGTGGCATCATTTTCGTTTATTAATTACATCTGCTAGCTGTTATGTTTGTGTTTTCATTTCATTCCGCAATATTAGGTTTAGGTACCGTCACGACAGTTCACGGAGGGAGAAATATGGGTTGTGACACTTATTAGTGGTGATAGTAGACTTGAAGGAGACAATTGAGGGACTTAAAATGGAGAGTAGGCCTGGAAATTCTCAAAAAGGAAAGGAAGTTACGAGTGAGAGATACATTAAGCTTGAGAGTGGTTAAATTCAATGAAGTCTAGTCCGTGTGCTGAGCTTGAGAAAAACAAAGAACTTCAGGAAGAACTAGGTAGAGTAAAGAGTGATCTTGAAAAATCACTCAAGTGAACCTGGTCCTCTGATGCTATCACTGCCATGTACACCAACAATAGGGGAAACAGGCAGGGAATTGGGTTCCAAAGGAAAAAGATTCCCTACAACCCTCATAGAAAATACGTTAATGTACCTGATAATTGACTTTGCATTCACTGCAGTAACACTAGGCACTTTAAAGAAAATTGTAAGGCCAGATTTTAGTCACAGCAGAAAAACAAAGTTTTTGCTGAAAACGTAACTACTGGTAAAGAACCTGGTCCCTCATATAAAAAACGCATGATACTTGCTGGGACCAGAATATCCCTCATTCACCCATTTTCTCATTACAAGGGACCCAAACTCGTTTGGTTTCCTAAGTCTAACTCCTGATTTTGTTGTGCAGGGGACAATGAAAGGAAGCAACCTACAATGGTACATGGATAGTGGCTGCTCAAAGCATATGACTAGAAGTACAAATTATTTCCTTTAACTCAAGGCCATGCAAGGAGGGAGTGTATCCTTTGGAATTAGCAAGAAATGATACATTATGGGAGTTGGAAGGATTGGGAAGTAACTCTCACACTCAATCAAAAATGTGTACTACGTGAATGGGTTAAAGTACAGCTTGCTAAGTGTTTCCCAGATTTGTGACAAGGGAAACAAGGTGGAATTCTTGTCAAAGATACGCACAGTCACAAATCTTGTGACTGGTGAAGTGGTGCTAGTGGCCAAAAGATACGAGAATATTTATGTTTCTGATTTTAAGTCCTTGCAAAGTGGTGATTTAAGCTGTTTGAGAGTTTTTGATGATGATGTTGGATTATGGCACAAAAGGTTGGGGCATGCAAGCTTTTCATTACGGAACAAACTAGTCCAGTAGGACCTAGTTCGCGGTCTGCCCAAGTCAAGCTTCAAGGATCACAAAGTATACGACGCATGTGTAAAAGGCAAGCAAGTCAGATCCTTATTCAATCCCAAAAAGGAGGTCAGTACCTCAAGGATATTTGATCTTTTTCACATGGATGTATGACCTATGAGGGTTCCAAGTAGAGGAGGAAAGAAATATATCTTTGTGATAGTTGATGACTACTCCAGATTCATGTGGACCTTGTTTCTCTGAACCAAGGATGAAACTTTTGAAATGTTCGTTGCTTTTGTCAAAAAGATCCAAGTGAAAATGGGTAATAATGTAGCCTGCATCAGGTCTAATCACGGGACAAAGTTTGACAATGCCAAATTTGAAGAGTTTTGTACTGAAAATGGTATCACTCACAATTTCTCAGCCCCAACAACACCTCAACAAAATGGTGTTGTGGAGAGGAAGAATAGAACTCTTGAATACATGGCAAGGACAATGTTAATTGACAGTGGGATTGCAAAGAATTTTTGGGCAGAAGTTGTCAATACTTCTTGCTACTTGGTGAACAGGTGCATGATCAGGTCACTACTAAACAAAACACCTTATGAGCTGCTAAATGAAAGAAATCCCAAACTGACTCATTTGAGGACATCTGGCTGCAAATGTTATGTTTCAACAATGCAAGGAACAACTTTGAAAATTTGATGCCAAAAGTGATGAGAGAATCTTCCAGGGTTACTCGTCCCAAATCAAAGCTTACAAAGTGTACAACAAAAGAACTCAGTGTGTTGAAGAGAGTGTACATATGATCTTTGATGAATCTCACCTCACGTGTGAGAAGGACGGACATGCAGATCAATATGGAGAACCTTTATCGGTTCCAAATGAAGTTATTGACATGGAAAATGAAAAGGCAGACATGATAAGTCACTTCAAGGAATCCAGTGAAGATGATGCAACTACATATCCATCCATTAGAGAGAAACCTGGTTCCACAATCACAACAATTGAAGCTGAAAATACAATTGTTGATGCAGTTCAAGGTACTCCACTTGCTGAAGTAAGAAACGGCCAAGAACCTCAGTCAGATATACCTGGTTCCTCTACCAATGAGATTCAGGTACCAAATTGGAAGCACAAAAGCTCACATCCTCTTGACAACATAATCACCCCTTTTGACTCGGGAGTTCAAATCAGATCAAAAGCCAGAAACTCACTTGCCTTTCCGTCCTTCCTTTCCTAAATAGAGCCCAGGAATATCAAAGAAGCACTGAAAGATGCAGACTGGATCACAACCATGTAAGAAGACCTACATTGAGAGAAACAAGGTATGACACCTGGTTCCTCGACCTGCAGATCGAACTATCATAAGGACCAAATGGGTATTTAGGAAAAAACTTGATGAATTTGGAAATACAACAAGAAACAAGGTAAGGCTTGTAGCTCAAGGCTACAATCAGGAAGAAGGGATTGATTATGATAAAAAATTTACTCCAGTTGCTCGAATGGAAGCTATTAGAATTCTTATTGCCTTTGAATCTCATATAGAATTCACACTATTCCAAATAGATGTCAAAAATTCATTTCTAAATTGCTTCCTGAAAGAAGAATTTTATGTCAAGCAGCCTCTTGGATTCAAGTATCACGAGCATCCTGAGCATGTGTTCAAGATGGACAAGGCATTATATGGGCTAAAGTAGGATCTCCGGTCTTGGTATGAAAGGTTCTCAAAGCTTCTTCTAGAAAATGGTTTTACAAGAGGGAAACTTGACAACACTCTTTTTCTTAAGAAACGAGGGAGGAACATGCTTATTGTTCAAGTATATGTTGATGATATCATTTTTGGAGCCACAACTGACTCTCTTTGTGAAGAATTTGCAAAACTCATGGGGAGTGAGTTCGAGATGAGTATGATGGGAGAATTTAATTTCTTCCTGGGACTTCAAGTGAAGAAATCTAAAAAGGGAACATTGATAAGTCAATAGAAGTACATTAAGGAGTTGCTGAAAAGGTTTGACATAGAAGCATCAAAAGTTATTGACACTCCCATTGCCACAGCTACGCGTCTAGACATAGATGAACCTGGTTCCCCTGTAAATCAGACCATGTATAGAGGAATCATAGGATCGCTCTTGTATCTCACTACAAGCAGATCAGACATTGTGTTCAGTGTGGGTCTCTGTGCAAGGTTCCAATCAAATCCAAATGAGTCTCATCTAAAGGTTACTAAAAGAATATTGAGATATCTTAAAGGAACGCAGGACATGGTTCTCTACTATCCCTCGGGTGACAACTTTGAGATCATTGGGTATGTTGATGTTGATTATGCAGGTTATCTAGTGGACAGGAAAAGCACACCTGCAATGGCACATTTTATGGGTTCTTGTCTCATCTCATGGGGTACAAGGAAGCAAAACTCAGTGGCACTCTCAACTACTGAAGCAGAATATGTAGCAGTTGCTTCTTGTTGTGCTCAATTACAGTGGATCAAGAAACTGTTGGAAGACTTTGAAGTATACTCATATTGTGTACCTCTCTTGTGTGATAATACAAGTGCACTAAACATGGCCAAAAATCCAGTCCAACACAAGAGGACCAAGCACATTGATGTACGTCATCACTTCCTCAGGGACAATGTTGAAAAAGGGCTCATCTATATGAAGTTTTGCAGCACTGGAGATCAGATTGCAGACATCTTTACCAAAGCCCTGAGCAGAGAACATTTTGAAAGAGATCTCTTGGAGCTAGGGTTGATAAAACCCAACTGAGAGCCTGGTTACCCAATGATTAGTTATGAAAGAAATGTACAGGTAAAATTAGCTAAAAGTGTTTTCTGGAAAAGTCTAACTCATTTCTATACCGTTACAAGTAGACATGCATGATGATTACAGAGCAGCTGATGCAGTGCATGCTGGTAAAAGGGGTTAATCTTACACTTCCAAGACCTGCCAGGGAACTTGGTTCTCCTGACACGGTTTAGTAGCTTATTTATTTTCTCATACACAATTTTGAACGGATAAAAATAATGCCACATCACCAGTGTGTCAATCTCTTTACTATGTGTATTTTAAACCAAAACATCTCACATGTTACTGAACGACCTGACTTCCCAAAAATTGTCGATGTTTCATAACTGGTCCCTCACCTCTCATAAATACATCTATCAATGTCACAAACCCTTCACTTCAAACTCAAAATTTTCACTCCATTTCCTCTCTTCTCAGACCATTACTCTCTCTAGTGAACTCCACCATGTCTGAAAATTAAGAAAACCCCGATGTTCTCAACAATATCCCCATCGAGTCCGCATCAGTCGAAACTCCAGTGGTAGACTCCTCACACAAAACAACCACCAGTCCAAACCCTAGAGCAGATACTCCCCACACTCTGTTTTCTCTCCTAACCACTCAGGTGGTTGTCATCGGAGTTGCAAAACCTCGACTCTAAAAAAGTTTGTGGCTACCAGCTCTCCTCCAGTATTACCGGTAAAACAGAGTGAACAGGGAAACTTTTTCTTAGAGGGAAATCAGGAAACATCGACTCTCGCTATAGAAGATAACTTAAGTGCAAACCAAGAGGTTAGTCCTGACAATGTTGGGAAAACCATGACAGGTCGTGATTCTACAGGTAAAACTCCTCCTTCTGTTGAGACTTCCAGTGAACCACAAGAAAAGAAGGAAACAGAAAATATGTTCTCCATAGCTGCTGAAGGGGTTTTTGTTGAGGAAGTTGTAGGGGGTCTGAGCCACAGGCCATAATAGATGGGAGAGACCTTGTGGCGGTGGAAAATTTAGCACAGGATGATACTAGTGGGGTCCCTAATGATGGACATGATCCCTCCAAAGAGGATCCAGGTCAGGGGTCATCTCCTCAGGTGAGTATTGATCCTGCTCCTTCTCCATATTTCTATGTTGAACCCTTGCCTATGGTGGTGCTTGAGATGCAGTCTGATAGTGAAGAAGATTTGGATGATATGGAGATTTCGAGTTTTATCAGGGCTAGGAGTAATCCAATTGCAACTCCATATCCAACCCCTAAGCGACCCACTACACAGTTGCAGAAAAAAGAGGCTCTAGATTCTACTCTCAATAAAAGTCAAAGGAGTCAAAGAAGGAGAAAGTTGGTAAATGATAGAAAAGTTGTAAATGAAAAGATTGTTCATGTGGTTAATGTGGATAAGGAAGCTGAAGAGGAACCTAATTCCTTGACTCGCAAGCCCTCAAGGCAGAATCACTCTCTCTCACAATCCAAAAGTAACACTTCGACAAGTGTTGAGAGTCCAACCAAGAGTGCTGAGGCTATTTTTAGTGAAAAGTTTGTGGAGAAATCTGGAGATAAGGCAGTGAAGGAGAAAGGTGGAAAGTCTAATGATGAAGAAGTGAAATATTCTGGTGAACATATGGATGAAAAGTCAGTGGAGAAGGATTCGCAAGTCAGTGAAAATAAAAGTGGATGATGATGAGGAACCTGGTTCCTCCAGGAAACCAAAAGTTGGTGAGTGTCTGAGTTCTGGGAAAGAGAAGTTGAGAAATCAAAAGGTGCTATAGGGCCACATGTTTTCCCCTGACATTGTGGATCTTGCTGGGATGAGGCAGTTGGTAGAAATTTGTTAGTTCCAACAGTGGACTCATTTGTTTACAAATAATGTCCGAAAGGTGTATGAGGAGTATATGCGGAGTTTTTATGCCGACCTCTTCACAGTTGAAGATGATCACATTTGTGTGTTAGTAAATGGGGTGGACATAGTGATGGACTATGCGTGTTGGGGTCAATTTTGGGTGTTCCTGCTGAAGGAATGTCGCCTGTTCAGGATGCCTGCTCGTCAAATTTCAGAAATGCCATTGTCAAGGACAAGGAAATACAACAGGGGAACAGGTGCATAAGAAGGCACTCCTTCCAGTATATCAGTTGCTTTTTGAGATGGTTAACAAAGTGTTGTTGCCCCGCGCTGAGAGGAGATCTATTACGTCCAAAGCTGACTTGGTCCTTATGGAAGCTTTGGATGGTTTTACCACCATCAATCTGCCTGTGATAGTGATTAAGCATATGCAAAAGGTGGCAGACTTTAAGGATGGCAACCATGGGCTACCTTATGGGTTTCTTCTCACAAAGGTCTTCGAGTTATTCAGAGTGCCCCTAGGATAGGCTAAAGTGGGCACTAAAAAGCAAACCTTCTCCAAGACCACTCTTGAGGAGTGTGAGTGTATTGACAAGGTCGGAGGAGTTGGAAGCACCTCTACTATCTCTCAACTGATAAATGCTCAGAATAGTACCACAGAAGAGATCCAGAAGGTGAAGGCAAGGTACGCCATTCTTGAGAGTCAGCTCAGTCAGTTACAAGAGGCACCAGGTTCTAGTATTTCTCACAACTCAGAGGTTGCCCGCCTGACGAAGGAGAATGCTGAGCTAAGGAAATAGGTGGAGGACCTGAAAGAAAGACTTATCAATGAGAAAATGTCTGTGAATGCTCGCATGGATATTGTCCTCAAAACGCTTTCCCCCTCCTCGAAGCCCTCTTCCTCCAGTCCCCCGAAGTAGTGTCCCCTTCACCCTCCTGTTTCCAGTGTCCGTCTCTTATGAATGTTTCTGATGATGTTTATTTTTTGTTGGTACTTGTTTTAATTTTGGAATTATGGATGGTAGAAATGAATCTGCTCCTGTTTGTAAAATCCTAATTGTTTTATGGAAGCTTTTCCCTTTTTGTCGTGTATGATATTGTTATTTTGTCTTTGTTTTCTATCATGTTTGTGTGCACACAAGTGGCATGAGTTAACCACGCTAGACTTCTATTTGCAACTTACTTAGTATTCTTCTTTTTATGATGCCAAGAAGGGGAAGATTTTGCAAAATTGAATAATGATGTGCACTGATTAAGGGGGAATACAGATTCAAGGGGAACTAAATGGCCTTCCTGGTTCACTATCTGGTTTTTGTGGTTCTTCGTAGGATTTTCAATTATAAGTTTGTCATCATCAAAAAAGGGGAAATTGATAGATTATAAGTGCCTTTGTTTTATGTTTTGATGATCTAACAAACTTAATGTAAAGAACCAGATGAGGAACCTGATCCGCATTTGGTCCACATTACCAAGCGCATGAAAACAACTAGACTTAAGCTGGAGATGTTCATCAGTACCTCAGAATTTAAAGAATTAACAAGGGAAAGAGATGGTCTACAGTTCCCCCGGTGATTGTACCAAGTCAACTCTCCACAGTTGGAAAGTGACTGATTGCACGCGCAACAGTACAACACAGTGCAGCAGTCACCTCCATTGGGAAGGACCTTGTACCAAAGTTGCTTACATCATTCAAGTGATGTCATCAATGTTATATTAAAGTTAAACCAATGAAAATACATTACTTGATTACTAGATAATTCACTCAAGCACTCTGTGTGATTGATCATCAAGAAAAATGATTCTCCAGTGTATCAAGAACAAAGAACAACATTGTTACGAGCTAGTTCCCCATATCAAGTTATTGTATGTCCTTAGTTGAGTTGTAACTTTGTAATAGTTCTTCAATTGTAATTCCTACTTAGATTGTTTAGAAGCATTGCTTAGGAAACACTCTGTAAATCATAAACCCTTGTGTTTATGTCTTGGATAGAGTTAGTCGAGTTGTAAAGTCTTTGTAATAGATTTATCACATAGTGGTTTGTAATAGAGTGTTACAAGTTAGTGAGGGATTAAAAGGTTAATTCTGAGGTTACATAGGTTGTAATCTGAAAGTTGCTCAGTAGTGAACTTGAAAATCTACAAGTATAGGCCGCAGTTTTTAATCCCGTTGAGCTGGGAATTTTCCACATAAAAACTCTCAGTATTATTATCTTTCTGTTGTGGTTGTGTAATTCGTGAAAATAATAGAGAACCTAGTTCTCTATATAGTTTGGTGGACCCTCGAATTCTATCACGTACTAAACCAGTATAAAACTCATGTGTTCTCAGTCTTTAAATTCCTTGCAATTTACTTTTCATCGTCAATCAATCATGTTAATAAAGAAAAGTCTACTAAGTCTCTTCTAAGTCGACTAAGTTTTTTTAATTAATTACAATTCACCCCTCCCCCCTTATACTTTCAATTGGTATCAGAGAAAGGCTCACAAACTTTGCTTAACAGCAAGTGAAGAAAATATTATGGGATCAAATACAGTCGTTGGAGTGTTATTCCAAGAAGGAACTTCTCAGGCACAACCCACGTACTTCAATTTCAGCACTTTTCTCACTAGAAAGTACGCATGGAGACCTACACTATGTCATATGACATTAAATTTTGGCGCATGATCAAAAAGGGAAATATTCCAATTCCACCAAAGAAGGATTACAATGGTCAAGTCATAGTATCATCTGATCCTCTTGATTTAGATGAATACACTAAAGAACAATCGGTTGTTATGCAAGTGAATGCTAAGGCAAAAAATCTGTTGTACAATGTTATCAGTGGTGAATAATATGAAAAGATATCAAGATGTGAAACTGCAAAGGAAATGTGAGATAAATTAGAGGTCACGAATGAATGAACCAACAAAGTGAAAAAACAAGGATCAATATCCTAGTTCGAGACTATGAATTATTTCAAATGAAAGGTGGAGAATCAGAAGAGGAAATGTTTTCCAGGTTCAGCATAATCCTTGGAGACTTAAAATTATTTGGTAGACCAATCAAAAGCGGAGAACAAGTCAGAAAAATTCTAAGTTTTCCCATGATTTGGCAACCCAAAATCATTTCTTTGGAATGTCAGGATCTTTACAAAATGCCATATGATGAACTTAGAGATGATCTAATTATGTTTTATAAAACACACTTAGACAGGCAAGTTCAACAAGAAAAGAAGAAGACAGTCGCATTCAAAGCAACCTTGGCTGAATCAGAAAATGAAGAAGAAGGAGGAGGAGGAGGAGGAAAACAAGATGAGAACATAGCTATGCTTTCCAAAGTTGTAACAAGCATGATGAAGAAGAATAGAAATAACAGAAGAGGTAAATCAAACTTCAAAAAAGGTAAGATGAACAATGATAACGAAAAAAATGATGGAAGATGCGACGAGTGTGGAAAAGATGGACACATCCAAGCTAAAAGCTCTGAACTGAAAAAGAAACTTAGCACGAACTTTAAAAAGACGAAATCCTTTGGAACTTGGAGTGATGAAGATGAATCTGATCACGAAGAAATCACCAACATGTGCCTCATGGCCATCAACGAAGATAGCAATGAAGACTAAGGTGAACTTGGTCTTCACGGAAGGCGAAGGTACAAGTGAGATACGTCTTCCTACATATCCTAAATGTCATGAACTCCAAGAATTTATTGAAATTGATCTTGCAGATATTGAGAAAGTTCTGAATGAACTTCGAAAAATTCAAAGAGAAAAGAAAATTGGGCTTTGAAGTTGGAAGTGTGTGAAATTGAGAGAGAGATATTTCAAGATGAAATTAATGAACTTCAACTTCAACTGAATGGATTACGAATATCCACCAGTCATAGTTCAGTTAGATTGAATCAATTTGTTCCTCATAAATCTTCGACTAGTATTAGAAATCTTTCTTCATGCACTTAGTGTGGCAAAAATGGGCACAACTCTAACCATTGCAGGTTTAGAATCATAGGAGAAAAAGCCTCTGCAAACTCTAATAACCCCTCATGTTTCTACTGTGGAAAACCCGGTCATACCTCTAACCATTGCAGGTTTAAGAACAACAGGAGATGGGTCTGGCAACCCAAGCCATCTAGTCAAGCTAATACTCAGAACACTAACCATTCAGGACCCAAGCATGCTTGGGTACCTAAAAACAAGTAATTTTCTTTTTTGAAAGAACAGTGCAAGAAGAATAAAAAAGGGAAATGGTATCTTGACAGCGCGTGTTCCATACATATGACTGGTGACAAATAACTGTTCAAGACAGTCACCAAACTAGATGGATGAACTGTCACTTTTGGAGACAAATCAAAAGGGAATATAATTAAAACTATATGGATGAACTGTCACTTTTGGAGACAAATCAAAAGGGAATATAATTAGAGTTGGAAGAGTCCCTCTCAGCTCAACATGTAATGTAGACGAAGTATACCTGGTTGATGAACTTGATTACAACCTTCTCAATATCAGCCAACTATGTGACAATGACTATGAGGTTCATTTTTAAAAATATGGTTGTTTTGTTGAATACGAATCATGTAAAGTTATTCTTTATAGAAATAGAGACAGAAATGTTTATAATATCAGCAACATAGATAGTATTGGTAATCAAATTTGTCTAGCTTCTATGATTGATGATCCTTGGGTATGGCATAGAAAGCTTAGTCATGCTAGCATGCATACTATTCAAAAACTTTCCAAATGTGATCTTGTCATTTGTCTTCCAAAAATAATTTTTTTAAAAGATCATATTTGTGATGCATGTCAATTAGGAAAACAAACTCGTTCATATTTTAAAATCAAAAATATTGTTTCTACTACTAAACCTTTTCAACTATTGCATATGGATTTGTTTGGTCCAACTAGAACTGCTAGTGTTGGTGGTAGAAAATAAGATTTTTTTTATCGTAGATGATTTTTCTCGTTGCCATGAAGATGAAGCCCTAAGCAATTTTGAAGTCTTCTGTAAGAAGGTACATCAGTGATATTACATTTCTATTATTAGAAGTGACCACGGAGGAGTGTTCGAAAGCAGAGCCTTTGAAAACTTCTATAGTGATCAAGGAATCTCTCATAACTTCTTTTCGCCAAGACACCTCAATAGAATGGAGTGGTAGAACGTAAGAACAGAACTTTGCAGGACATGGCAAGAACCATGATTGTAGAAAACTCTCTACCTCACCACTTTTGGATAGAAGCTGTAAGCACAACGTTTCATATTATCAACAGATGTATGATTCAACCCATTCTTAAAAAGACTCCGTATGAGCTATGGAATGGTACGAAACCTAACATCAATTACTTTCACTCATTTGGATGCAAATGCTTCATTCACAATAATGAAAAAGACAATTTGGGTAAGTTTGATCCAAGAAGCGACGGAGGTATTTTTCTTGGATATTCTCCCTCAAGTAGAGAATATAGAGTATTAAATAAAATAACTTTAATTGAGGAATCCATTCATGTTGTTTTTATGGATACTAACCCTCGCTTAAGCAATGAAAAACTTCCTGAAGATGAGGAAATATCTATTGTCCCAAAGTCTGTTGTTACAGGAAAAGACAGTCACGATCAGTCAACCAATCAGCAAAATCAGTCAACTGAGGAGCACATTGAGGTCGGGGAGCCATCCTCTGCTGAACAGTCAACCATTATGGAAAAGGAGCCAGCCACAGGTGTTCCAAATGAATGGAAAAGTGAACCTGGATATCCCCACAAGTTCATCACTGGAAATCCATAATAAGGTATCACTGCCAGAAGATCAACTCTCATATGGCCTTAATATCACAACTTGAGCCAAAAAAGGTTGATGAAGCTCTTAAAGATGACTACTGGGTCAAAGCCATGAAAGATGAACTTTATCAATTTGAAAAAAAATAAAGTGTGGGATTTGGTTCCAAAACCATCAAATGCTTCCATTGTAGGAACTAAATGGGTTTTTAGAAATTAGCTTAATGAATCTGGTCAATTAGTTCGTAACAAAGCAAGACTAGTTGCTCAAGGTTACTCTCAGCAAGAGGTAATCGTCTACGATGAAACATTTGCACTTGTACCAAGATTAGAATCCGCTCGAATACTACTTGTTTTTGCTGCTCATAAAGGATTCTGGCTATTTCAAATGGATGTAAAAAGTGCCTTCCTGAATGGATATATCTCTGAAGAAGTGTACATGAAGCAACCTCCTAGCTTTGTAAGTAACAACTTCCCAAACCATGCATCAAGTTGTCTTAAAGCTCTATACAGACTCAAGCAAGCCCCTTGATCCTGGTATGAAAGACTAAGTTCTTTTCTCTTAAATCAAGGTTTCAAACGAGGTAATATCGACACAACCTTGTTTATTAAGCGCTCAAATTAAGGTAATCTTATTACTCAAATTTATATAGACGATATCATTTTTGGGAGCCCAAACTCTGTATTATGTGAAGAATTTGCTCATATTATGAAAGGAGAATTTGAAATAAGCATGATAGGAGAGCTAACTTTATGTATTAGGTTGAAAATCAAATGATCTCCCAAAGGGATTTTTATTAGCCAAATCAAGTACACCAAGTAAATCATAAAGAAATTTGGTATGTAGAATGCAAAGCCTATTGGAACTCCAATGAGTCCAACAACTACGCTTGACGAAGACAAGAATGGGAAACATGTGGATGAAACAATGTATATAGGAATAATTGGATCTTAAATATATCTCACTGCTAGTCGACTAGATATAATGTTCAGTGTATGTAAATGTGCAAGATTTCAGTCGGCTCCAAAGGAATCTCATCTGACTGCAGTTAAACACATTATTAGATATCTGATTGGGACTATTGAATTAGGATTATGGTATGCTCATTCTAACAATTTTGATTTAAAAGGTTTTTTTTTATGCAGATTTTGTAGGTGGCAGGATTGACATAAAAGTACTAGTGGCACATGCCAATTGTTGGGAAATGCTTGAATTTCCTGGCATAGCGAGAAACAAAATCGTGTTGCCTTGTCAACTACTGAAGCTGAATATTTAGCTGCTGGAAGCTGTTGTACACAAGTTCTTTGGATCATGCATCAACTTCTCGATTATGATTTATCTCTTACCTCTACTCCTATATTCTATGATAATACAAGTGTTATATGTCTGTAAAAAATTATGTGCATCATTCTAGAGCAAAACATATAGAAATTAAGCATCATTTTATTCGTGATCATGTTTCAAAAGGTGATATCTTGTTAGAGATCATTAGTATTGTATTTCAACTTGCTGATGTTTTTACAAAACCTTTTTCGGAAGAAAGATTTTGTCTACTGCGTAAGAAGATTGGTATTATGTCTATTATGTAAAAAAATCTTCCGTATCTTTGTAGAATATTTTACTTCCCTTTTTAGTTTTCTTGATTGATAAGTGTATTAATTTGATGTGAGTGCTATTATTACACTTCCATTAGTGCCGCCGAAGCAACTCCTCAAAAATGTCACTCCAATCTGAACCTGCCCTTTCCTCGATGCAACCCTTCAACCTTACAAAATCTTAGATAAGTACCCATTTCCTCTCTCATTCTCCATCACTTCTCACCAATTCCTCTACCATGGCAAAGAGAAACCTCTCATCTTCCACTGCCACAAGACGAAGCAGACGATTTCAAAAAACCTAAAATCCTGAAGAAATCGTCGACCTTGAATCATCCCTTGATTCATACTTCCTCAAAACTGATAATGAAAGTAGTGAATCATCGGAGGATCTTCTTATTTTCCATAAAAAGGTAGGAAAAAGACCTATGGAGCAAACCCCCAAAAATCTTGCATGCAAGAAAGGGAAAGTGGAAAGCAAAGACTTGGGTTAGAGGATAAACTGAACTTCTATGGACAAGTGAGAAATCAAGATTTGAGTATTTTAAGTATAAATCTATAGCTTATGGACGTTTTTTAAGTCTCTCTCTCTTATGAAAAATTTGCACTGTGATGTGATTACTATATTTGATTTTGTCACGACCCACATACTTAACATGTCGTGATGGCGCCTATCGTGGAACTAGAAAAGACGTCATTCTCAATATGCTTTAAATATATAACATAAATGAGTTAAGGCAATTAAATTAACCGGAGGTTTCCATAATAACGGGGTAAAAACCCAAAACACAAGTGCGGAATAATAGCCCGACATCGGGGTGTCACTAAGTCATGGGCATCTAACTACAGTCTAGAAATAGAATCTACTATAGTTTGTGCCAAATGCCAATACAAGAGAGAAAAGATAATAAGAAAGGAGAAACAAGGACTGCAGATGCCGGCAGCTACCTCGTAAGTCTCCAATAATCGGCTCGCGCACGAACTCAACTACTGCCAGAACCATACATATATGGATCTGCACATGACGTGCATGGCGTAGCATGAGTACAACCAACTCCCCAAGTAACAGAATTAAATAAGGAATTGAGAAGCAGTGACGAGCCATGAAAATACAGTTCATTTCAAAAGTTTTCAGTAAAGAGTGAACATGCTTCCAAATCCGGAAGTTTAAGTCAAATCAGTTCGAGTTCAAGTTAAACAGGTATAAATCTTTCAGAAAATCCTCAACAACGACAGATAACAGCTAAGTGCAACAATAATTAAAAGCAAGTACAGCCTCTCAAGGAAACAGTCACTCAAATCTCAACAGCTCATACTCTCGGCCCTCAATACGTACTCTCAATAGATACATGCACTCACTGGGGGCGTACAGACTCCGGAGGGGCTCCTTCAGCCCAAGCGCTATATTGCTGAGGCATGCAACCCGATCCAATCTTGTTACGGTGTGCAACCCGATCCACAATATATAAACATATATACAGCCCGAAGGCTTGTTGCGGCGTGCAACCCGATCCATATACATAAATATATCCATAAGGCTTGTTGCGGCGTGCAACTCGATCCATATACCTCACATAGCTCACAGCTCTGCACTCAGGACCTATCTCAGTCACTAACTTCTCCCGCCTCTCGGGCTCAAAAATATCATAATAATCAACCCAAACAGAGAATACAACAAGTATCAACAAGAAATGAGAGGGAACGGAGATATAATACACAAGTAAGATTGTTACTGAGTACAAAAAAGCAATTAGCAATCAATTCAACAAGTATACGACCGTTATGGGTCCCAACAGTGATATCATATGGCCTAAGCATGGTTTCCAACATGAAAGACAGTCAGTTGCTTGAAGACAAGGAAAAATAAGTAATAACAATGGACTATTCGACTTTACAGTCTCCCGGGATGGACCAAGTCTCAATCCCTCACGGTGCACGCTAACACGACCGTGACCTAGCATGTGCATCACCTCCCAAATATTCATATTATACCAATTCTCGGGGTTTCATACCCTGAAGACTAGATTTAAGACTGTTACTTACCTCAACCGTGCAGAAATCCTACTCCGAAATGCCCTTGCCTCTCGAATCGGCCTCCAAATTCCCCGAATCTATCCATAAATAGTACGAGATAATCAATATAGGCTGAAAGGATCAACTCCACAAGAAAACTACAAAAAATATGGCCCAAAACCCGAAATCGGCTCAACCCCCCCCCCCCCCCCCC
>ML422486.1:25426-41362 GCA_005239525.1 Nicotiana knightiana
GACGAAAGTCACAAAACCCGAAAGCCCATTCACTCCCGAGTCTAACCATACTAAATTTATCAAAATCCGACCTTATTTGCCCCTCCAAAACCCCCAAAACCCATTCTCAAATTCTCAAGCCCTAAATCCCCAAATTTCCAACTCAAATCCCTAATTAGATGATGAAGAAAGCCATATATTCAAGAAATTTAGACTAATCCGGGTAGACTTACCCCAACGTTTTTTCCTGGAAAATCCTCAAAAATCGCCTCTCTCCCGAGCTTCTCAAGTCCAAAAATCGAAAATGAAAGTCCAACCCTCAAGCTGATGGTTTTTTTCCCAGGAATACCGCACCTGCGAACCTCTTATCGCTTTTGCGATGCCGCACCTGCGAAAATCCAATAGCAGGTGCGGATTTCACTAAAAACCCCAGGCTCCGCTCCTGCAGATCCATGACTGCATCTGCGCCTATCTCAGATGCGGGAATCCATCGCACCTGCGGCCATCCACCGCATCTGCGCCAAACTGTCCGCATCTGCGACCCTCGTAGGTACGGGAAAGTCTTCGCACCTGCAACTTCTACCCAGGTCTTTCTTGTCCATATTTGCGGCTCCTTCTTCACTTCTGCGGACTCGCACCTGCGGTTCCCGATTTGCAGATGCGATTACACCAGCAATAACAACACTTAAGCTACTCTTTCAATTCCAAAATCAAGTTCGAAACCTCCCGAGTTCCACCCGAGGCCCCCAAGACCTCAACCAAACATTCCAACAAGTCATATAACCCCATGTGAACTTAGTCGAACCTCCAAATCACTCAAAATAACATCAAAACACCAAATTACACCCAGATTCAAGCCTAAAGAACTTCTAAACTTTTGAATTCCGCAAACGACGCCGAAACCTATCAAAACACGTCCGATTGACCTCAAATTTTACACAAAAGTCAAAAATGACACTACGAACCTACTCCAACTTTCGAAAATCCAATCCGACCCTGATATCAAAATTTTCACTGCCGGCCAAAATCGTCAAAATTTCAACTTCCGACAATTCAAGCTAATTCTATTACGGCCTCCAAATCATATTTTGGACGCGCTCCTAAGTCCAAAATCACCTACGATCTAACGGAACCATTAAAATTCAAATCCGAGATTGTATACACATAAGTCAACATCCAGTCGACTTTTTTAACTTAAGCTTCCAATTAAGAGACTAAGTGTCTCAATTCACTCTGAACCTACTCCAGACCCGAACCAACCAATTCGGTAAGACATAATACAACTGTAAAGCATAAAAGAAGTCTAAATGGGGGAAAAGGGTCTATAACTCTCGATACAACCGGGCAGGTCGTTACATATTTTCAATGCCTTTCTCCTTTGTTTGATACTATTGGAAATTCTGTGTATGAAGAACATGTGAGGATGTTCTATGCTAATCTGTTTGTTAATGAAAAAGATGACTTGGAGTTAATGGTTTTAGGCACTCGGATTGTTCTTGATTCCTATCAATTTGAAAAGAACCTTTCTGCTAAGTTTCATGGCTATGATGTTTTCGTACAAAACTCCTGGCCTATAGACTTTGAAGTTTCTTTAGAAGAGGAAAAAGCTATTTTGTCTGAAAACCATCCTGACATTGCTCTTAAAAGTCTCAAGTATGAGCATTGTGTTCCTACATGATAGCTACTTACTTCCTAGGATTGGGTCTCTCAGCACTTTGACTATACAAGGCTTGACTGATTTGTGTGGATTCGTCCGTATATGCTTGAAAGTATATGGGATATATCTTTTTCTGCTGCTTGTTTACCATATGGCTTGCTCATCTCACATATTCTCGAGGTCATGAAGGTTGATTTGGAACCTTTCTGGCCTAAGCACATTACAAGCACCTATGATAAGCTAGCCTTTGCTATGATGGTTTACACTTAAGAGATGATGGATGGGTCAGACGTGCCAAGGTTGAAAGTGATCCAGCACAGGTTGAAGCACCCACTAAAATAATAGAGCCTCAGTCGACTATTACCAACAACCTACAGTAGATTCAGCAAAGTCTATATGGGGTAAGAATCATGCTAATTGCGATGAAAGAACATGTGGACAAGATCAGGGAAGTCACCAAAGAAACAGGTACAGATGTGGTTATGCTTATGATGGACATGGGATCCACAATGAGGCAACGAATCAGGGCATTTAACTCCACGACATAAAAGATGGACAGAATCACCAAAGAAGTTGAAACCTCCTATGACTTTTTCTGCACCAAAGTGATCAATATCCTAAAATACTTTCTGGGGAGGAACTAAGGTAGTTGTGTGTGTGCTTAAAACATTTTTTTTGCTCTTTGCTTGTTTTTCTTTTGTGAACTACTTTTGCTTTTTTCTGTAAGAACCATCACCATGTGCTTCAGTTGAAGGCATAACCTCTGCTACCCTAACTACTTTGTTAATTATCTACCTTGTTATGTTTGTTCTCTCTGCACTTGCTTCTTTATTTTTGATTGATGTCAAAGGGGGAGAAACGTGATGAGTAAACCAGAGAAACAACTCAGGGGAAGAAACACTTCAGTTTACATGGTAACAACTCGTGGGGGGGGATGTTAAGTTATGAAAGGGAAGTATACTTTGTTTACTCTTTTTTTATTGTCATTATAAAAAGGGGGAGATTGTTACACCTAAGTTTCAATGATGACAATACTGCAAATCTAACTGTATCTATTTAATTGCATGAAATTAGGAGGGCAGTACTACTTCTAAGGAAGTTCTTCTCTTAAATATATCATAAAGGAAACAAGATCAAATGCAGCAAGATAAATGCTAAATTAGAGGACGTCAAGGCCATCAAAAAGGAAACAAAATCAAGAAGCCGCTAAAGGAAGTCAGGCCCTACTTCAAGGATTTATTTGGAGTCTGGAGATACTGAATATTGATCGACCAAGTCAAGCCACAAATCACTCCCTTGATTTTGTCAATCCTGCTGATAAAGAAAAGTCGACTAAGTCTCTTCTAAGTCGACTAAGTTTTTTTAAGTAGCTACAATTCACCCCCCCNCTTTCAATAATGACATCCTTTGACTTCTTGGTGAGTTTGTTTCTTTATATTTTGACTCCCCTTAATAAAAATCCTGGCTCCGCCACTGGTGGACTGGACTATGGCAACTGCCCACTAGTCTAATCAGTGAGGACTATAGATCTATACTTTTGTCCACAACTTATAACATCAAAACTTCATCAACCAAGTTCGCAAGTATTCCATTATGTTTTTTCCTTATTCCTTGATTAGGAGATGGGGTTGGTGTAAAACTGTAAATGAGGCAATGAAATGCATCCATGCAAAAATAGTCGATAGGAGAACTATATTTCATATTTTTCGCGCCCCCTTTTTCCCTCTCCTTTCGGATCGGTTAGGGTTTTTGACATTATTGGGACAACTCGTTTCCTTTTGGAAAAGGGGGTATGTAAGGAATTGAATAGTCGCCACCTAACGAATTAAGGTGCGTTAGGGCACCTACTAAGGGTCATTATAACACAGATTTGAATAACCATAGATTGGGTAAGGGCTTGAAATTACTTCAAGGGGAAGGTTTTAGGCACCCCTCAAAGTCCACACTTGTGGTTCCCAGCCAAACAAGCTTTGTGAATTTAAACAAGTAGCAAATAAGCTTAAACAAATAAAGATTTTGAAAAGATTCGCAGTCTAAGCACACATGTGAAGTAAAGTTTTAGAAGATTTAAAGTCTAAGCACATATATAAGGTTTTGAAAGATTTACAGTCTAAGCACACATGTGTAAGGGATAGGGGAGTCCTAGGTTGTTTATCCTATAGGGTCACATCAGTACAATTCCTGGTAATCACTCCTCGGAAAGGGGCTACACGTGGCATTAGTGCACCGGTCATCATATCCATATCTACCCTTTCCCAACCCTTAACGGTTATTTAAGCAAGTGTTGTTTAACGACCTCTATGCGTGTTGTTACCCGTCCCTTCTTAATGGTCCTGGAGGAAATTAGGACCTCTATCTATAGGCAGTTCTAGACAGACCTCTAAGGTTTAAAAGGAGAAAATACTAGGTAACAGGCAAGAACAAATAGGACTTTAGCAAATAAAGGCAGGAAAGAACAATTAAGAGGCTCAGATTTACCTCCACTGATAATGCACGTAAACAACACAACTCAAACACAAACAAGAAGCATTTTTATTAGACAGGATCCTAAAGCCTGATGTCTAAGTGAATATCAAAACACAGAAGATATGCAGTTTTATTTTATAAACCCAGAAGCAGGGGCCCTAATCAGTTTGCCTACTGATTTTAAGCATGTTAACCATTAAGCAGTAAACACAAAAGAAACAGTTTTCCTTTTACAAAGGTTGATTACCTAAGGCTTGCCTACGCGTGGGAGGTAATGCACAATAGTTACCAGAATTGTTAAAAACTGTTTAGAAGTTGTTATACCTAAAGCATGTTGTTCTAAGTGTTGCAAAATACAAGAATTATTACCAGTTTATTTAAACATGATGATCAAATGTGAGACTGTCTTATGTATTCTTTTTCATGCATCAGTAGTTTAACTAGGCGTGGCTGGGCGAGATCCTAAAGCATGGTATCTACTATGCACATAGAGATGCAGAATGGTTGCAGAATTCCTAAAGCATGATTTCTAAATGCATAGGAAGTTACAGCATAATTTTAGGATGTGCAGGAGCAATGTTTTTATGTTAATGCTATTATTTAGCCTAGAAACAGGATTTCTAAGTGATAAATAGGGGCAAATGAGATGTTGAAGTAGTAAACTTAAAACATGATATCTAATGCATGACATGCTTAGAATGTATTGGTCCTAAACATGGATTCTAATGCATATATAGGAAATGTAAACCTAAGGCATGGTTTCTACCCATTGATATTGATAACATATATAGCTACCCTCCCCTTTTCACTAGCCAACTCCAATATTAGTTTAGAATAATTATTACAAACCAATATTGAATGAATTACATAGATAAATAAAAATAAGAAGTTACACTATAGGGAGCCTAAAACAGGCCCAGATTTCCAGACCCTCAAATGCCCAAATGTTTCATAACCTTTCTCATATCCGGGTGTGTCAAAGTTCCCTAAAGACCTCAAGGGATCCCGGGCAGTGCTAACACCTAGATTTCACCACCATAACTGAGTAAGTGCAGTGTGGAAGTGCCAGCTCCAATGCATCAGTGTTAAGAGGGATCTCATAGGGATCCCTAAGCAGTCACACATTGGAGGGGTGGAACTTAAAGACCTAAGAGTAGAGTGAGAGTGCTTGACATAGCTTTGAAAGGGTTTGATAGGAAAACAATTCTGGAAAGAGACTCAGTAGAAATAGCTTTATAAAATAAGAGAGAGTTGTTTAGTAAAACAACTTTTGACGAGAGTAGGGCAATTAACAAACACAGATCAACCACAGAAGCAAAGCAGGTTCAACATCACACATAGAACAAACCTTCACACAGGGGTGATGGGAACTGGGGACACAGAGCACATAATGTACAATCATAGGAGTTCTTGCAGGGAATAGCATGAACTCCAGAATCAACACAGAATCAAGCAACTTAGGGTACAAATTGTTTTGCCAAAGAAAGGTTCATACTAGAAATCAGATAAACACATAATTGAACAGAGTCACATTGAGACATACTACAAAAATAGGGTAACATATTCATGCTGATCCTAAGGGGAGTAATACATAACATAACATGCTAGATGGAAAAAAATGCAAACATGTCAACTACAGGTTGCACAGCAAAACCATAGATAGAAACAAACTAGAAACATGATAAACTGAAGCAGTAAAAGAAACATATTGGTTTTGGGACTTGAATTGAAATTAGAACATACCAGTAAAGAACATAGCAAACACAAAAGTGAAGAATAGGAGAGAACAATAATTAGCCTTGGCTTGCAGCCGGCTAACTCAGAACAGTAGCAAGTAACAAAGAAGGAGAGCAGAAAGCTCTGAGTGTGAGAGATAGTTTTTGAACCAATGTGTTCGTGTGTTTGTGTTAATGAGAGAGCATATATATATATATATATATATATAGTAGTTTGAAACTAGATAGAATAAGGTAATAATCACAATTAAGCAGTAATTATGGAACTAGATATCACTTAGTATAAACTCAGCATAGATACTCCCTTAACTAAAGGAGTTAAATTCAAAAAGTAGAATACATGTGGCAAATAATAAAACATACCATTTATGACTAGGATATAACACATAAGGAAATAATTTCAGCACAGTACAAGTATATAACATGTAATTGAGGCTAGGTTCAGAAGATTCTAATTAAGGAAAATACCTAAGAATCAGTTGACAACATAGTCGACCAAAAAACAAGGCAAGAAGATAACTTAGAGGTTAAAAATCAGTAGAGAATATCACAAAAGATTAGTGAAGGATATCAATCACAGGGAATCAAGGATTCAAATAGGAAATAGTACAGATTTAGGGAAAATTACCAAAAGTCTCTATGAATACGTATAATAAACACATAATAGGCAAGAAGTGGCAAAAATCAGAAAACCCTAATGAGCACAGTAGTAAAAACCTCATAGAATCAGGGATTCAACTAAAAATAGTAATGAATAGAGGAAACATAATTTAAGCGGAAGAAGCAAAAATCAGAAACACTAATGAACATAGTACAGTAAAATCACAGAAGCTGAGAATGTTCATGAGAAAAAAACACATATACAGATTAAACGAATAAATCATCAAAGACAAACTCAGAACCCAGGATTAAGACCAAGAACTTAGGGTTTTAACATAATAAATCATATAAAAGGGGAAAATCATGAATAAACGTTTAAGCATAGTAAGAATTATAGAATAATACTAAAAATCAGAAGGAAACCCCATTTTTAAAAAGGGTTAAGAAACCCTAGTTTGAAGACGAAGAGGTATTTTGAAAAATCGGAAAGATCTTTAAGGAAAACAAAAAAATAACTCAGGAGACTCTTAGATTTGTTACAGATCTAAGAAGGCAAGAGCTAAAATTAGGGTTTCAGAGAGAGAACCCAGAGAATCGGGCTTAGAAACCATAGGTTTTAGCCGGAGATAGAAGGATCTTACTCGGACAAGCCAAGAGTGGCCTGAGAACGGCCAGAATCAGACCATAGGTGTGAGTTGAACAGCTGTTGGTCCCTTGAGGACCTTAGGGTAGCAATAATCCGACACGGGGGAAGCCATGGAGGCTAGGGGTGGTGGTGGAACCACCATTGTTACCGGCGAGCCAACGGGCGGCGAGTATAAGAGCGGGGTTTAGCAGAGAGAGCTTGAGAGAGATGAGAGGATGTAACGGCGGAGGGGGAAGAGAGAATGAGAGAATGGGAATGAGGGTTTGAGGGGGTAGTCTTTAGGGTTAATTAAGGTAAGAAGAGATCTGGTTCGTTGATCAAAATTGATCAACGGTCCAGATTAAACAAGACATTGGGTAAGGTGGAATTAATGGATTGGGCCTGGTATTTGGGTTGTTTTAATCAGGTAGGTCTGGTTTAATTTAGGCCATAATTAAAATGAAGATGGCTATTTGTTAAATACCCAATTAAATTACTTAAAATAATTTGTAAAAATAGCTAATAATTATAAAAAATAAACTTTGTGCATAGAAAATATTTTAACATGATTATTCAGTATTTTAAAATACAAATGACTAAATTTTGGTAAAAAATGGTACAAAATTATATGATTGGGCTATAATTGCAAAATTATTTCAATTATAGCCAAAAGGTGCCAATTTGGCTAATTGTGAAATAATTTGGTCTTAATAGGACCATAAACAATAACTAAAATCAAGAAATGCTTTTGAAATCATTTGTGATGCAACTTTGTAATTATTTATGGGAAATAAAATGTTGGATAAATTAATAAAAATATAGGAAACTTGTGGAAAAATACCAATTGCTATTAATGCATGATTTTGAAGGTATATATGCAATTTAAAAAATATTTTTTGGGTAAAATTGGGTATCAACAACTGCCCCTCTTTACCCGGAAAGGATGAAAGAATTGTCGGGTAAAGATATGATGGCTAATTTTGATCGAGTGAAATGATTTGAGAGATTTAGGACTGTCCTGTTTTTGAGCTGCCTACGTATCCCTGGTTTTACAGGTGTCAGGCCGTATGTAGTTCCGGATTCATCGGCAAAGTATACCGATGAAGTTATCACAAGAGCGGACGCAACATCTAGGGCTGGATGGATGGACGGTTTACGGAAGGGGTTAGGTTTGATATGGTTGGGAGAACTAGAGCGGGATTGCTCCTGCTGGGATAGCCGTTGCTCGTCGGGTTACCTGCAAATAAGAATACCGCAAGTGTATATTGTGCATAAATTTAAACATGATATAGGTTCCCGTTGGATTATGAAAGTTGTCTTCGGACGGTTAGGGATGACTTCCTCAGACCATGATGTCCTGGGCCATGAATTGTTTGATGATAGATTCACAGGCCATGAAATGATGTTCTCGGATCATGAAGATGGTGCCTCTGAACTATGACGCCTTTGAATAATGATATGCAAAATTGAGAGAGATCCTCAGGCCATGACATGGTATCTTCCGGCTATGAGGATGGTGCTGTTAGAATATGACGCCTTTGGACAGGTTGGCGATATTTCAGCCCATGAAATGCAGTAATATGACTTCCACAAGGCAAAGCTTAGTCTTGGGAAATGGAGGACAGAGCTTAGCCCGAAAGAGAAGCGAAGTAAATTATGCTTGAGAGACAACGCTTAGTCTCTATGAAAAGCAAATTGGAGGCAGAGCTTAGCCTCATGCAAGATGTGGAAGGCAAAGATTAGCCTTATGCAGAATGGAGGCAGAGCTTAGCCTCAAGGATGAAGGCAGAAATTAGCCTTATGCAAATGGAGGCAGAGCTTAGCCTCAAGGATGAAGGCAGAAATTAGCCTTATGCAAGATGGAAGGCAGATATTAGCCTTATGCAAATAGAGGTAGAGCTTAACCTCATGCAGATAGGAAGGTAGAGGTTAGCCTTATGTAGATAGAGGTAGAGCTTAACCTCATGCAGATAGGAAGGCAGTGGTTAGCCTTATGCAGATGGAGGCAGAAATTAGCCTCATGCAAAATGCGGGACAGAGCGTAGTCCCATGCAAGATGAAAGCAGAGCTTAGCCTTATGCAAATGAAGGCAGAGATTAGCCTTATGCAAGAGAAGGCAGAGATTAGACTTATGCAAGATGGAAGGCAGATATTAGCCTTGCAAAATGAAGGCAGAACTTAGCCTTATGCAGAAGATTAAATAGTAAATGACCGTAGAATTTCTTAGCTGGCAGCAAACTTTGATATTGTGATTGTTGTGAGCATTGTGACTACGGAGCATTATTTGTTCGTGCTGATAGCAAATGTCGGCAAGTGCGATGGTTTCGAGGATTGTGATTTTGAACATGTTCGTTCTTTGTTCCTACATCCAAAGAAAAATCATGAGTTCTGTAGATGGGGGAGGTTGGTTCGTATCCCCGCTGGCTTTTCTTGACTCGTTCTGCTCGGTCTGATGATCCTGTTTAAATCACCGGGGTAACGTTTGCTAAACATAGCTATATTTTGAAAATAAGCATGCATGATTTTGAAAAGACATAATATGAAATATATTTCAAGAAATTTAGATGAACCGACGACTGTGACACGGTTCAAGACATTGCAACCTCTTATGCTAATGGAATTTTGAGGGTCCTCAAAATTCTGCCCCAGTTTGATGGGTTGACGACTCTAGTTGTTGCGCAAGCTGCGATTGGCTGAACTTGCTTCAGAATTTTTAGGGTCCTCCTCAAAATTCTGCCCCAGTTTCCAATTGTGGGGGAAATGAGATTTTTATTGAATTGTGACCGAACCCATAGGGATGCCTACGTATCCCCTATTAAACGGGAATCAGGTCAGGCGTAGTTCAGTTTACATCATTTGAGAAATAGCATAAAGAATTACACATAGTATCGTTTGACTGCATCTGAATTGATTGGCTTTGGCCAGACTTCTCCATCCATTTCTGCAAGTATAAGAGCTCCTTTTGTCAATACTCGGTGAACCATGTATGGACCTTGCCAGTTGGGAGAGAATTTCCCTTTGGATTCATCTTGATATGGAAAGATCTTCTTTAACACCAGCTGCCCTGGTGTGAACTGTCTTGGTTTGACTCTTTTGTTGAAGGCTCTGGTCATTCTGTTCTGATAAAGATGTCTGTTTGTTTCGTTGTCTCATTGCATGTCACAGTCATTGGTTCATCAGGACAGGAAATAATAGTGATGTATAGATAAAAGTAATGAGAGAAAAACGGTGATAAATAAATACTGATTCGTTGAAACGTAAAAGCGATTTTGATAATTTAAATAAACAATTTTGGAACATCGATATTTTATTGGAAAACAAAAAATGCGAAAAAGGAAATCATTAGCAAAAATGAAATAAATAACGATGTTTAGCCTTGCTACCTCGGGACTCGTCGAGCCCTGGATGGTCTGACGGTCCAATTCTTGAGGAATGATCCCTTGCTCACAGCTTGGCTGGTAGGGCCTTCCTCTTTCTCCTCCTCAACAATAACACAACAGTCCATGCCTTCATCTTCCAGGAATAAGTTCTAGGAGGAGGAGAATGTGGAGGGCCCCTGGATCTTGTATGATATGCTGATGATGCCAGAATGCACGAACCAACCTTTGGGGAGGGGAATAATCAAAAGAAAGACAACAAAAACAAAAACAAAAGGTAGCCAAGGCAGTGAGGATCATGAGAAAATATTACAGTATTTAAACACATAGTGGAGGAATATAAAAGCGTGTCCTAATTTGGGAGCCTCGTTGTTCCCGAAGTAGGCCTAGTGAAAAGTTGATTTGGAGAACTTAGATTCCAAAATGCCTCATTTCATTAATGTAAAAGTAGACGAATCCAAAATGACACTAAAATAATAAGCAGGAAATAAAGTCACTAATGGCCATTGGCCTTATTACATTGATCAAAGCGAAAAAAGGAAATCCTATCCTACTTAGTCCCAGAAGGACCTTCCCCAGATTCGGCATCCTTGATCCCATCGAACAGGTTCCGTAGCTCACGCAATCCTAGCAGTAGGTATGCTCTGGCCAGATGTCCTCCTTCATTCCCCTCAGCTTTCTTACAGTCTTCGATCCACTTGATGATTTTACCTTCCAGCTCTATTATGCCTCGCTCCAAGTATTCCAGCTTCTTGTTGGAACGGATGGCCATGTCTTTCCATTCTTCAATCAACCTTTTGTTTGTTTCATGTATATCACGGTGCTCATTCTCAGACTCGTGGATCCTCTTGTGATGCCGATTGTACTTGACCTGAGCCTCGGCACTCTCGTCTATGATTCTGTGGCCTCGGCTGATCCCTGGCCTGACTAACCCATCCACATCATCTTCTAACCACCCCAGGTAGAAAGGTGTGTATCCTGTGTGGTACCTGTTTGGTTCAATTATGTTCTTCTCCATTATGATTTTGCAGTGCCACATGTGTTGGGCTCGACACTTGTGGGGAACATCATCATCCTGGAAGTCAGCTCGGAAATGGCTCATCTTGTCAACCCTTGGCACAACTTGCTTTCTGCCTGATGGTCTCATGACTCGGAGAGGAACGTAAGGATATATACATCTCAATCCGATTAGCACCAAGTGTGGTGCATCCTTGGACCTGACGATGAATTCGTCCGTTGGAAACCACTCGAACATCCACTGTACCTGCTCCTCAGTTATATTATCAAAGAACTCTACCCACTCCCTGGCAGTCTCTGGCTGAGCAAATCTATCGGGAGTATATATCATCCGCTTGGGGTGATGGAAAGCGATGTGGTCATTCCAAGCCCTGCACGGAAGTTCTTGGTAGTATTGAACCTTTTGGAGATATTCTAAGAGCCATGGTTGTAGTAACATATTGCAAACCTCGAAGTGCTTAGCTCCTCTTTGACAACGTTCCAGAGCTCGGTAAATGTCTACTATGATCATCGGGACAATGTTGAAGGCTTGCCCGTCAATCCCCTCCATCAAAGCCTTGGTTACCATGGCCAACCTAGTGTCAATCCTTTCTTTCTTTGTTGGAAACACGATCAACCCCAGAAAACATGCAATGAATACAAATACCCAATGGTAGATATGCCCCAAAGATGTAATGGAAAATTCGTCTTGGTGGGTACGGTATGATTTATTGTGACCGTATCTTTCATATAAGTAATCAAAAGGTATGTATGACTGTTTCAAACATTCTAACTCAGTTTTCTTTTTCAGACCCATCATTTTCAAAAAGCCTTTGCCTGTGCAGTTTTCAGGCACCAACAACCCAGGGGTTTCCTAGACTAACCCAGCTAGTCCTCTTATCCCTTCTAGCAGTGGTGTCATCTCAATGTTCCCAAAGCGGAATACGGCTCTTTCGATATCCCAAAATAAGGTGGCAGCCTCGATCAACATGTTGTTGGGTTGAATGTCTAGGAGAGACGGTAAATTGCCCAGGTATTTCTTGACATGTTTCATGTCACTGGAGGAAAGGTCTTCCCACCAGTTCAGGAGCTTTGGATGGATATTGCTGACCATGCCAAATCTAGGGACTTCGTGCCTCATATTTCTGCAAGACAAACATAGTTAGGCCCTTACCCCCGCCAGACTCGACTATTTATACACTTATGATTAGCATACAAGCATTTAGTTCTCCAAATAAATACATAGAACGTGATTGTGTCCGTTGGGATTATGAAAACCCCGGTGGACTTGGACAAAGATGTCTTAAAGGGTTATTATGTGGAAAACACATTAACCCACCTATGTTTGACCATGACGCATGCACAATATAACAGAGTAAGGTTTATATGGGGTTTTAGATTGGTACCCTTGAGCGGAACACTCAAGGAGGAAGGCACGAAACCATCGACTGCACCGTTGATCGACTGGTTTTACCGCAAATAAGTCTTTCCGAATTTAAGGGTGATATAAAATAGGAAGAGCGCAACCACTCATCAGCTATAGGATTTGTATTGGCACAAGTGGAATATGATGTTGAGCATGAGTATGCAACAATGAATAAGCAATAAAGGCATGTTGACATATATTTGCACGTTGTGAAAGCAGTAAAAACAACAATTGTAATTTAAAAGCGATTACAAAGGGAAACAAGGAAACATGTCAGTTTTGTTTTTGAGAAAGATCAAATACTTGAAAGAAATAAACAATTAATTGCACATAAAGGGGAAAGGGAAAGAGTGCAAATATTAACAAAGGTACAAATTCACAAAGCAGTTTGAAATGGTAAAAGCCTAGAAGTCCCCAGCAGAGTCGCCATGCTGTCGCGCCCCCTTTTTCCCTCTCCTTTTGGATCGGTCAAGGTTTTTGACATTATTGGGACAACTCGTTTCCTTTTGGAAAAAGGGGTATGTAAGTAATTGAAGAGTCGCCACCTAACGAATTAAGGTGCGTTAGAGCACCTACTAAGAGTCATTATAACATAGATTTGAATAACCAGAGATTGGGTAAGGGTTTGAAATTACTTCAAGGGAAAGGTGTTAGGCACCCCTCAAAGTCCACAATTGTGGTTCCCGGCCAAACAAGCTTTGTGGATTTAAACAAGTAGCAAATAAGCTTAAACAAATAAAGGTTTTGAAAAGATTCGCAGTCTAAGCACACATGTGAAGTAAAGTTTTAGAAGATTTAAAGTCTAAGCACATATATAAGGTTTTGAAAGATTTACAGTCTAAGCACACATGTATAAAGGATAGGGGAGTCCTAGGTTGTTTATCCTATAGGATCACATCAGTACAATGCCCGGTAATTACACCTAAGAAAGGGGCTACACGTGGCATTAGCGCACCGGTCATCATATCTATATCTAACCTTTCCCACCCCTTAGCGGTTATTTAAGCGAGTGTTGTTTAACGATCTCTATGCGTGTTGTTACCCGTCCCTTCTTAATAGTCCTGGAGGAAATTAGGACCTCTACCTATAGGCAGTTTTAGACAGACCCCTAAGGTTTAAAAGGAGAAAATACAATGCGACAGGCAAGAACAAATAGGACTTTAGCAAATAAAGGCAGGAAAGAACAATTAAGAGGTTCAGATTTACCTCCACAGATAATGCATGTAAACAACACGACTCAAACACAAACAAGAGGCATTTTTATTAGACATGATCCTAAAGCATGATGTCTAAGTGAATATCAAAACACAGAAGATATGCAGTTTTATTTTATAAACACAGAAGATGAAATAATTTTTCAGTTTTATAAAGGTTGATTACCTAAGGCTTGCCTAGGCGTAGGGGGTAATGCACAATAGTTACCAGAATTGTTAAAAATTGTTTAGAAGTTGTTATACCTAAAGCATGATGTTCTAAGTGTTGCAAAATACATGGATTATTACCAATTTATTTAAACAGGATGATCAAATGTGAGACTGTCTTATGTCTTCTTTTTTTCATGCATCAGTAGTTTAACTAGGCGTGGCTGGGTGAGATCCAAAAGCATGGTATCTACTATGCACATAGAGATGCAGAATGGTTGCAGAATTCCTAAAGCATGATTTATAAATGCACAGGAAGTTACAACATAATTTTAGGATGTGCAGGAGCAACATTTTTATGTTGATGCTATTATTTAGCCTAGCAGCAGGATTTCTACGTGATAAATAGAGGCAAATGAGATGCTGAAGCAGTAAACCTAAAACATGATATCTAATGCATGACATGCTTAGAATGTATTGGTCCTAAACATGGATTCTAATGCACATATAGGAAATGTAAACCTAAGGCATGGTTTCTACCCATTGATATTGATAACATATATAGCGACCCTCCCCTTTTCACTAGCCAACCCCAATATTCGTATACAATAATTATTACAAACCAATATTGAATGAATTACATAGATAAATAAAAAATAAGAAGTTACACTATAGGGAGCCTGAAACAGGCCCAGATTTCCACACCCTCAAATGCCCACACGTTTCATAGCCTTTCTCATATCCGGGTGTAGCAGAGTTCCCTAAGGACCTCAGGGGATACCGGGCAGTGCTCACACCCAGATTTCACCACCATAACTGAGTAAGGGCAGTGTGGAAGTGCCAGCTCCAATGCATCAGAGTTCAGAGGGATCTCATAGGGATCCTTAAGCAGTCACACATTGGAGGGGCGGAGTTTATAGACGTAACAGTAAAGTGAGAGTGCTTGACATAGTTTTGAAAGGGTTTGATAGGAAAACAATTCTGGAAAGAGACTCAGTAGAAATAGCTTTATAAAATAATAGAGAGTTGTTTAGTAAAACAACTTTTGACGAGAGTAGGGAAATTAACAAACACATATCAACCACAGAACCAAAGCAGGTTCAACATCACATATAGAACAAACCTTCACACAGGGATGATGGGAACTGGGGACACATAGAGCACATAATGTACAAGCACAGCAGTTCTTACAAGTAATAGCATGAACTCCAGAATCAACACATAATCAAGCAACTTAGGGTACAAATTGTTTTGCCAAAGAAAGGTTCATACTAGAAACCAGATAAACACATAATTGAACAGAGTCACATCGAGACATACTACAAAAAGGGGTTAACATATTCATGCTGATCCTAAGGGGATTAATACATAACATAACATGCTAGATGGACAAAAATGTAAACATGTCAACTACAGGTTGCACAACAAAACCATAGATAAAAACAAACTAGAAACAAGATCATCAAGCAGTAAAAGAAACATATTGGTTTTGGGACTTGAATTGAAATCATAACATACCAGTAAAGAAGATAGCAAACACAAAAGTGAAGAATATGAGAGCATAATAATTAGCCTTGGCTTGTAGCCTGCTAACTCAGAACAATAGCAAGTAACAAAGAAGGAGAGCAGAAAGCTTTGAGTGTGAGAGATAGTTTTTGAACCAATGTGTTTGTGTTAATGAGAGAGCATATATATATATATATATATATATAT
>ML422486.1:41947-52822 GCA_005239525.1 Nicotiana knightiana
TGTTCTATACTTGTACTGTGCTGAAATTATTTCCTTATGTGTTATATTCCAGTCATAAATGGTATCTTTCCTTATTTTCTACCTGTATTCTACTGTTTGAAGTTAACTCCTTTAATTAAGGGAGTATCTATGCTGATTTTATACTAAGTGATACCTAGTTCCATAATTATTGATTAATTGTGATTCTTACCTTATTCTATCTAGTTTCAAACTACTATATATATATATATATATATAGTAGTTTGAAACTAGATAGAATAAGGTAAGAATCACAATTAATCAATAATTATGGAACTAGGTATCACTTAGTATAAAATCAGCATAGATACTCCCTTAATTAAAGGAGTTAACTTCAAACAGTAGAATACAGGTAGAAAATAAGGAAAGATACCATTTATGACTGGAATATAACACATAAGGAAATAATTTCAGCACAGTACAAGTATAGAACACGTAATTGAGGCTAGTTTCAGAAGATTCTAATTAAGGAAAATACCTAAGAATCAGTTGACCGCATAGTCGACCAAAAAATAAGGCAAGAAGATAACTTAGAGGCCGATAATCAGTAGAGAATATCACAAGAGATTAGGGAAGGATATCAATCACAGGGAATCAAGGATTCAAATAGGAAATAGTATTGATTTAGGAAAAATTACCATTAGTCTCTATGAATACGCAGAATAAACACATAATAGGCAAGAAGAGACAAAAATCAGAAAACCCTAATGAGCACAATGGTAAAAACCTCATAGAATCAGGGATTCAACTAAAAATAGTAATGAATAGAGGAATTAAATGTACAAACATAATATAAGCGGAAAAAAAAATCAAAAACCCTAACGAACATAGTAGGGTAAAATCACAAAAACTCAAAACGTTCATGAGAAAGAAACACATATATAGATTAAATGACAAATTATCAAAGACAAACTCAGAACCCAAAATTGAGACCAAGAACTTAGGGTTTTAACATAATAAATCAGATAAAAGGGGAAAATCATGAATAAACATTTAAGCATAGTAAGAATTATAGAATAATACTAAAAATCAGAAGGAAAAACCATTTTTAAAAAGGATTAAGAAACCCTAGTTTGAAGACGAAGAGGTATTTTGAAAAATCGGAAAGATCTTTAAGGAAAACAGTAAAATAACTCAGAAGACTCTTAGATCTGTTACAGATCTAAGAAGTCAAGAGCTAAAATTAGGGTTTCAGAGAGAGAACCTAGAGAATCGGGCTTAGAAACCATAGGTTTTAGCCGGAGATAGAAGGATCTTACTCGGACAGGCCAAGGGTGGCCTGAGAACGGCCAGAATCAGATCATAAGTGTGAGTTAAACAACCGTTGGTCCCTTGAGGACCTTAGGGTAGCAATAATCCGGCATGGGGGGAGCCATGGAGGTTAGGGGTGGTGGTGGAACCACCATTGTTACCGGCGAGCCAACGGCCGACGAGTATGAGAGCAGGGTTTAGCAGAGAGATCTTGAGAGAGATGAGAGGATATAATGGCGGAGGGCTAAGAGAGAATGAGAGAATGGGAATGAGGGTTTGAGGGGTAGTCTTTAGGGTTAATTAAGGTAAGAAGAGATCTGGTTCGTTGATCAAAATTGATCAACGATCCAGATTAAACAAGACATTGGGTCGGGTGGAATTAATGGATTGGGCCTGGTATTTGGGCTGTTTTAGTTAGGTGGGTCTGGTTTAATTTAGGCCATAACTAAAATGAAGATGACTATTTGTTAAATACCCAATTAAATTACTTAAAATAATTTGTAAGAATAGCTAATAACTATAAAAAATGAACTTCATGCATAGCAAATAATTTAACATGATTATTCAGTATTTTAAAATACAGATGTCTAAATTTTGGTAAAAAATGGTACAAAATTATATGATTGGGCTATAATTGCAAAGTTATTGAAATTATAGCCAAAAGGTGTCAATTTGACTAATTATGAAATAATTTGGTCTTAATAGGACCATAAACAATAACTAAAATCAAGAAATACTTTTGAAATCATTTGTGATGCAACTTTGTAATTATTTATGGGAAATAAAATGCTGGATAAATTAATAAAAATATAGGAAAATTATGAAAAAAAACCAATTGCTATTAATGCATGATTTTGAAGGTATACATGTAATTTAAAAAATATTTTTTGGAAAAAATTGGATATCAACAATATTGAATTATCATTTTGAAAGAATTTATACAAACACACACACACACACATAAGTAAAGGGTATCCCGTTTCATAAAGCATCTCATATTCACGCAGAGTCCGAGGAAGGGTCGCACCCCAAGAGTGTATAATGTAGGCAGTCTACCCTAATGCAAGCAACAGTGACTGATTCTACGGCTCGAACCCGTGACCTATAGGTTACACGTAGACAACTTGACTGTTACTCCAATGCTACCCTTCACATGTTCCAAACATACATATTTTATGTAGGAGGTATTAGAGGAAACTCATCTTCTCCCGCTTTTCTTGCATAATAACATTGTTATTCATACTTCTTCATATTGTGTGCTCTCTATATGAAAGATACAGTAATTATAGAATATAACTTTTAAAATTAATGACATTTTAATTATCCATATGCATTTTGTGATATTATCTGCTAGTATCATTTACATATGAAATCAAAAAAAAATCTAACTTAGAAAGAACAAATATTGAAAAAGAAAAATGATAATCACTAGATAGGAGATCTTAACTTTAAAGCAAAGATTTAATTGCATTATAGAGTCTAAAGATTTCAAGTTGAGTAGGTAAAATCTGAGTACTTGGAGTGCAAGTTTAGTGATGGGTTGCATGAAGAAGAAATGGAAGTAAAGATTGGTACTCAAGTCATCCCCAAAGAGATAGTTTCAAGTATCTTGGGGCTATTATTCAAGGCAATGAGAAGATTAACGAGGATGTCACTCATCATATTGGAACATGGTGGATGAGATGGATGCTCGCCTCGGGGGTTTTGTGCGATAAGAATGTGCCTCCTGGACTTAAGGGCAATTTCTACAGACGTGTGGTTTGACCGACTATGTCGTATGGGGTTGAGTGTTGGCCTGACAAGAAGTCCCATGTCCAGAAGATGAAAGTAGCCGAAATGAGGATGTTGAGATGGATGTGTGGGCATACCAGGAAGGACATGATTAGGAATGAAGTTATTAGGGGCAAGGTATGAGTGGCATATGTGGAGGACAAATTGCGAGAATCAAGGTTGAGATGGTTCGGGCATGTGAAGAGAAGAGACATAAATGCACCGGTCAGGAGGCGTGAGGGGTTGTCCATGACGGGTCTGAGGAAGGGAAGGGGTAGGCCTAAGAAGTATTGGGGAGAGATTATTAGGCAGGACATGTCATTGCTTCAACTTACCGAGGATATGACCCACGATAGGAAGGTGTAGAGGTCGAGGATTAGGGTTGTAGGTTGACAGTTAGTAGTGTGTTCCTCCTAGGCTTACCAGTAGTCGCAGGACTATTTTTGTACTATCTTAGTCATGGTTCTTTGTTATTACATGATGCAGTTGTTGTTGTTGTAGTGTAATTCGCGCTTGTCACCATATTGCATTGTTGTCACCATTGTTTGCTACTTGGTTGCTTTATCTTATCTCTATTGTTCTTTGAGCCGATGGTCTATCGAAAATAGCCTCTCTATCTTTATAAGGTAGGGGTAAGGTCTGCGTATACACTACCCTCCCCAGATCCCATTTATGAGATTACACTGAGTTTGCTATTGTTGTAGTTGATTTAATTGTATTCTGGTAATAGTCTATCCGTTACAATTTAGATGGTGTAGTTTGACTTACACAAAGTTTAAGAATAAAAAGAAACTTTTGAAATATGCGGTCCTAAAAGCTTAAGAGGTCATGATATTTGTGTGGTTATAAAAGCTTTACATTAAGAGTAAAGTGGGTAAAACATAAAGTTTAAAGTTAAATTGCTTCCAAATATATAAATATGTCATTTTTTTTAACAAACTAATAAGAAAAGTGTATCATTTAAATTGAAACGGAGGAAGTATAACTTAACTTACCTTTATCTCATGTTTCATTTTTATTTTTTTTAATTTCTCTTTCTCCTTTCCTATCCATGGTCCCCAGTCCACTTGAAAAACGAGCAAAGTCGAAGGATACGCACAAAGACCCATTGGAGGACTGGTGATATGACCAACATCCATGTTTATCACGTGCTTGTTTACGCTAATTTTTAGAGTAAATATTTCTCTTTCCATCCTAGTATATCTGAACCTGTTTTGATTAAGCACAAAATTTTATTTAAATTTTTTTAAAATATATGATATAAAATGAGACACATATCATTTGTGTGACTATAGATCATTGCATAAAGTATAAAACTTTCAAATATAAAAATTGATTATTAATTTTGATAAAGACTAAAAAAGAAATAGGCTCACTTAAATTAAAACGGAATGAGTAGTATATATTACACGAGAAAAGACATTGATTACCTACAAGGCTACGGTTGTCAAGAAAAGTAATGAAACTATTAACTAGAACTTCATTAGGAAGTTCATTTTTATAAACAAGAAAAAACATATCAATTTATAGGCTCAAAATTAAAAATTTTAAATATTCAAACCGATTACTTCAACATCGAACTTAAAAAACTCGATCAATCAATAAATAGATTTGGATTGTCAAAAAATCAAAAAATCCAAATCAAAATTTTCATGTCTAATCCAAATGGCTCGTACGCTCACACTTAAGTCTATCATAATTTTTTGGTAAAATCACTCAAGCGCCCGTTTTGGAACGAATAATACATTTTTTGAGAAAGTGTTGTATATTTATTGGGAATGATTTGCCAAATAAGACATAAGTATATTTAAAAAATCAAAACATCTCAAAATATAACTTGAGAGCGAATGGAAAAAAAGAATCTTCAGAAAACGTACTCTATTAAAAGAGATAGATTAGTCCAGTAATAAAAAGGATAGAGAAGTAGGTGGGAACGCCACCTACCGCTAATTGAATTCATGTTTTATAATTACCGATTTACCCCTAAACAAGTTTTATTTCGCTTTCACGCCCGTTCTGGCGTTCTGCTACTGCTTCATAATCCGAAGAGAACTGATGAGGCAGTAAAAGGTGATAAAGCCACAGCCATACTACTGCCAATTAATCCGTTACGTATAAATCACGTTACTGCTGAGGGAGTTCTTTTGCTGGTAGCTCAGTCGAAGATCTACAATGGAGTCTTCACTATTGACATCGCCGGCGGCAATTTCTCGTTTGGGTGCATCGAGAACTCTTAATTGCAATTGCACTCCTTTAATTTCTCAACTTCACCGCCATTTTTCTACTCGGCCGACTCACTTTGTACTGCTGAGTCAACTCGCTCGGCTCCATCTTCGAGCCGTATGTAACGGTGAGGTTCCACGTTTGAACCGGTTCGGACCGGTTTTGTTGTCGAAGAGCTTGGCAGCGACGAACTTGCGCCCGGTTCGGAAGGATTTGCGGAGCGTTTCTGGCTCTGCGGCTTCGTTTGCAGCTGGCAGTGGAGGAAATGATGGCTCCGGTGGTAGTGGCGGTGGCGGAGGGGGCAATGGAGGTGGTGCGACAGACGGCGGGAAGGAAAATCCTAGTGTTGTTGCTGAAACGAGTGAAGATGTATCCGCTTTGTCCTCTGACGTCATTATCCTCGATGTTACCGTAAGCTACTCGTTGTAGATAATGCAATATTTATATTGACATAGAATATTCCTCAAATTTGTGTGTGCACGTTTCCAGGGAATGACATGTGGCGGCTGTGCTGCGAGCGTGAAGAGAATTTTAGAAAGTCAAGTAAGTATTCAAAATACAGATTCTTCTCTTCAATTATGATTTCATGTTCATGCTATATAGCCCAAAAATACTGCAGTAGATTGAGTACAAGGTTCGCTTTCGGACTAAAGGAGGAGCTATCTCTGTTCTTTTTTTGGACTGTTTGGTTCCTTATGTAATATGAAAATGGTTGATTGGATCAACAGAATTATTAGCTCTCAGTACCAATAGAAAAGCTAAAAAAATACTCGTCTTACTTGGCCTAGAGTGATTAATTTTCCCAACCATGGGTGGATCCACATTGTGGACTCAACCCTCTCTATATATAGTTTAAATTAAACACACACACACTTTCTCTCTCTCTCTCTCTCTCTCTTATGAACTAAGTCTGCATTCATTATCACAAAGGAAAAGTGGGTGCGGTGGTACTTCGTAACCACTGAGTTAGAAGTCCGAATATCCCAAGAACAGTTCAGTTGTCTATGATTTTTGGAGTGCATAAATTGCATAATTTACAGATATTTATGTGTTTAGCTAGCCTTTTCTTCTATAACATGTATTCCTAGTTCACTTGTTTTCTATTTCCTTATTCGTATTTCTTTCACTTGATATTATGAATTTCTTTATCAACAGCCACAAGTTTCTTCTGCAACTGTAAATCTTACGACGGAGACAGCAATAGTGTGGCCAGTATCTGACGCGAAGGTTGTACCAAATTGGCAAAAGCAGATAGGGGAGGCCCTTGCTAAGCATTTGACTACTTGCGGGTTCACATCTAATGTTCGAGGTTAGCATTTTCTTTATAATTGATTTGATCTGCTTCCAATTGTACTGTTGCATTTTACATGTTGTATCATTAGCATAACGATCTCATTGAAAATCTCCAAATGTGGATTGTGCTTGAACTAACTTTCTCTGACTAGCATTATTGGAACTGTAGGTGTATATGTAAAATTAACACTTCAAATGCTGGACAGGGTGCTATACTAAGGAAATGGATTGTGCATAGAACATCTTCAATGGTTGCATGTTTGTGAAAGATTCTGCCAGAGCAGTTGCAGACTTGCTATATATCTTTTTGGTGTTTAATCTTCCTACCATCTAAAGGTTCCTCCACTTTGGTAGTGACCATGCTTAGCTTTAGGTCGCCACAGTTGATTTACAAGAACCTATAGTAACTCCGGACCATTTTTTGGAGAGCGATTTAAATAGCTGCCTGACATTGTTTCCTTGTTTATTATTTATCTAAGGTGAGTGGTAGTTTTACACTATTGATTAAGAGGAAAGCAACAAGCTATGAGAATACAACAAAAACCCACCCACTGCCTTTTCTCTCTCTCTTTCTTTCTTTTTCTTTTTTGGGGTTGAATGATATTGCTTTTCGTCTTAAGAATAGGAATTTAACTAAGAATATCTCTCTGGTTTTGTGCTAAATGAAAGAATAGTATTCTGTTTTTGGACCATTAGCACCTCTTATATTTCAAGCAGATCAGAGACTGCAATAAACTTGGGGTTTTTATTACTCATGTGAAGCTTGGTGGGTAATTGACAGGTGAGGGAGCGATTGAAGGGGATTTTCCATCATGATATGCAAAAGCTTTGTTGAAATGAGCAACCATTGTCCTTCATGGTATGTCCCTGTTATATTGACTAAAACCCTTATCACCAGCACCTCTTAGTCACTTCTCCCTGCCTTTGATGAAAATAGAACATTTAGGTCAAAATAATGATTTTTGATTTTGACAACAAGGTCCTTTTCATCTATAGGTGAGAGTTTCAGCGGCAAGTATTGGTGGATTTGTTGAAGGGAGGAATTTCTATGATGAAGAGGCTCGTGCATTTTGAATAATTGTACCAAGACAAGTCTATAAATGTTATTAGTTAATAGGAGCCATCTTCCTGTAAAAGTTCACTGTAGTAGTTCAGGTCGTGAAGACATTAGCTTAGGATAGGCCGGCTGCGTTCCTGTTGATCTTTCGCCCTTAGTATAAAAGTGGAGGAAATCTTTTAGGTTCTGTAGTCTGACATTCTGGTGAATCTCTTCTTGTAACTGTTGTGTAATTTCTGTTGTAGCGAGATGCATAGCTCGTTGGCTGGAAAAATTTGCTGAACTCCAAAATGGAATTTCCTGTTGCAATGATGTAATGTGTTTTGGTCCACCTTTTGGGTCTCCCTTCTAAAATTTATCTTTTTCTGGACATGGACCCCCCCCCCCCCCCCCTTCAATTCACTGGACAGATCATCAAAGAAGAAACTAATTTCAGTTTTCAGTTAGACTAATGTGTTGTTAAAGAATCTGACCCAAAAAAACAAAAGGGATACAACTTTTTTACTAGCCTGAACCTTAATCTCATAAACTAGAAATGTGGAAGAGCATTAATCTTTTATTGTTGATTCATTTCACACTTCCGCCCCATTTTGTATATCTTTTGTGTACTAGTTTAATTTATTAAGTGATCTTCTATTATGTTGTCAAACACATGTGATCTCTATTCTTGTGTAGGTTCTTTACCTTTTGGTAGAGAGTTATCCCATATTAATAAAATTATCAACCTTATTAAAAGAAAACATATGATCGTCTAATGTTTTTTTTTGAGATGATAACAGTTTGCTATATTCAAAAGCACAAAGGCTGTGCATGCCATAATTACATAGGCAATAACCAAAAATATACATCAATTTATCTTCTTACAAAGACCCAAGAACATCTATTATAGCTTCTGAGTCCTCTATGTATTCCAGTTTACACCAAAAATGAAAAAGCAGTAGGCAATTCATTTTAATCTTCTGAATTGAGTTAGCATTGTCTTCAAAACATCTTGAATTCCTTTCGTTCCAAAGCGTCCACCATATGCATGCAGGAATCATACCTCATCTCTTCTTCTCACTTACAAATCTTCTCCCCTTGTTCCAGCATGACAACATTTCCATGGTGCTGTTGGGCATGACCCATTGAATTCCTGTTAGTGCTATAAATATGTTCCAAACCTGAACAGTCACCAAACAGTGCAGAAAAAGGTGACTGTTGGTTTCTTCCTCCCTTCCGCACAAGTGACATCTAGAGCACAAAGATATTCCCCTTCTCCTCAAATTATCCTGTGTTAAACAAGCCTTTCTAGCAACCAACCAAACAAAACATCGTTTAATGTTTTGTTGGTTAACTTAAACTGTCGTGGGCGGTAGCCTATATTAATTAAAAGGCACTCTCCTAGAGTCAATTCGCATAAAAGGTAAGGAAGGCGCAGTGAGGAAAAGATCTTTGCAGCTGAAGTAGAGTGCATGAGAAAATTGTTGGACTATAAAGTTAGTGATGAAAGGAATAAGTTTTAAGCAACTCATGATCATCAAATAGGATAAAGAAAATGGATGCACTTCTGAATTTTTTCCAGGATCTGCTTTTCAATGTCCAAATCTTAACTCCATTTCAAAATCTTTTGAACTCAGAACTCAGAAGTATTATTTTGATTAAAACAGTTTCCTTCACTTGTGTCCACCCTTGCCTCCCACTTAATCAAATTCAAGGTGCATAAAATGATTGTGGAAATGGTTTGCATGTGTAAAGGAATAGCGGTACAGTTGTGAACGTGAATAATGGTTAACATTTACTGAATGAAGTGATTTTACAACACCGAATTTTTTTATTTGATGAAGTTGTACGGCACCGTAGTTTGTGTTTGTGTAAACTCAATCTAGTTAAACTTGTTTGGATGATTAGCATAATTTTCTTGTTTTAATGCTTTTCTTTGAACCTCCTAGTTTTGTCCCAACACTTTGTTTATGTCCTGGAAGAATCAACTAGAAGTCATTTGATCATTGTGGTTATCCCCTAAAATACCATAAATTCAAGGAAATAATATCATCAGCACTGATATCTTCCTTCTTGATCTGATTGCATATCATCTTCTTGTTTTAAGTGTTTGCATGTGTATTGGTGTGACATGGGTCTATCTCAATGCAGATTCCGGAAGGGAAAACTTCTTTGAGATATTTGAGAAGAAGATGAATGCAAAGCGTATTCAGTTGAAAGAAAGTGGTACATACCTTACTTAAGAGCTCCTCTTCTAGCCATTTTCTGAGATTTCACAATTTAAAGGACCATTTTTATCAGAATGTAATAACCTCAACACTAATAACGTAATGTTTTAACAGGTCGGGGTCTTGCAGTCTCATGGGCTTTATGTGCAGTGTGCCTTGTCGGCCATCTCTCTCATTTCCTTGGAGCTAAGGCTTCATGGATTCATGCAATTCATTCCACGGGTTTCCATATGACTCTATCTCTGTTTACATTGCTTGTACCTGGTCGACAACTTATTATTGATGGTCTGAAAAGCCTAATTAAAGGATCGCCAAACATGAATACATTAGTTGGTCTTGGGGCCTTGTCATCGTTTGCTGTCAGCTCAATGGCAGCCTTAATACCAAAACTGGTAACTATTTTTACCAATATCCTGTACTTGGTTCTGGTGAATTAATGTTTCATCTAACGATTTGAGTATACACTTCATGTAATCAGGTTCTGCAGGTACTGTGTACTTGGGGCAAAATACTGGAGTATAAAAACAATTCCATTCATCCAGTCCCCTTTCACTGTTAAACATAATGATTTTATGAAAATCTTAAATAGCAGCTTACAAAGTTAAACAAACCCCTAAAACTTAATTCTGAACCTAAAGCCGTTAACATGCCCAAAAATATGTCCATGTAAAAGGAAATGGTAAAGGTAAGGTCTGGTATATAAGATCGGCTAGTATTCATTTGCTCCCTGCTTCAGAGACATGCATTGTGCTCTCTTTGTATTATTCTGTACTACCGTCATGTTTGCTTTATCTACTGACAGCCCCTTAAAGTTGTCACCAAATTCCATTTAAACACCTCAACTGAGGCTTGTACCTATTAAGCACCTAACATCATTCAAAGTGTACCTATTGAGCACTTCAATCATAACAGTTAAAAAGATAGAAGTGCGTGCAACTCAAATACGAATGACATGCCAACTTGACGAATGAGACGAGGACTAGTGGCATTAGTGCTAAAAGACTATTTAAAAATTTGAGGAAAAAATTATTTTCGCATAAATCCCCCCCCCCCCCC
>ML422486.1:64381-91038 GCA_005239525.1 Nicotiana knightiana
CGTCTTCTGAAGCTTGGCACACTCGATTACAGTGATACCTTCTCTCCCGTGGCTAAGGTAGCATCGGTTCGTCTTTTTCTATCCATGGCTGCTGTTCGCCATTGGCCTCTCTATCAGCTAGACATTAAGAATGCCTTTTTGCACGGTGACCTTGAGGATGAAGTTTATATGGAGCAACCACCTGGGTTTGTTGCTCAGGGGGAGTCTCATGGCCTTGTATGTCGCTTACGCCGGTCACTTTATGGTCTAAAGCAGTCTCCTCGAGCCTGGTTTGGTAAGTTCAGCACAGTTATCCAGGAGTTTGGCATGATTCGGAGTGAAGCTGATCATTCTGTGTTTTATCGGCACTCTGCTTCGAGTCTCTGTATTTATCTGGTGGTCTATGTTGATGATATTGTCATTACCGGCAATGATCAGGATGGTATTACTAAATTGAAGCAACATCTCTCTCAACACTTTCAGACTAAGGACCTTGGCAAACTAAAGTATTTTCTAGGTATTGAAGTCGCTCAGTCTAGCTCAGGTATTGCGATATCACAACGGAAGTATGCCTTAGACATTCTTGAGGAGACAGGAATGATAGGTTGTAGACCGATTGACACTCCGATGGATCCGAGTTCTAAACTTCTGCCAGGACAGGGGGAGCCGCTCAGCGATCCTGCAAGATATAGGCGACTGGTTGGTAAACTAAATTATCTCACAGTAACCAGACCTGACATTTCCTTTCCTGTGAGTGTTGTAAGTCAGTTTATGGATTCTCCGTGTAATAGCCATTGGGATGCAGTTGTCCGCATTCTTCGGTATATAAAATCGGCTCCAGGAAAAGGGTTATTGTTCGAGGATCGAGGTAATGAGCATATCGTTGGTTACTCAGATGCTGATTGGGCAGGATCACCTTCTGACAGACGTTCTACGTCTGGATATTGTGTTTTAATAGGAGGCAATTTGGTGTCTTGGAAGAGCAAGAAACAAAACGTAGTTGCTCGATCTAGTGCAGAAGCAGAATATCGAGCAATGGCTATGGCAACATGTGAGCTAATTTGGATCAAACAATTGCTCAAGGAGTTAAAATTTGGAGACATCAGCCAGATGGAACTTGTGTGCGATAATCAAGCTGCTCTTCATATTGCATCAAATCCAGTGTTCCATGAGAGGACTAAACACATTGAGATTGATTGTCACTTCATCAGAGAAAAGATACTTTCAAAAGAGATTGCTACAAGATTTNTCAATTTCACCTCCACACAGAAGCACTTTGAGCACAATGGCATTCCTCTTCTCATCAAACAGTCACGAGTCAGAACAGCTTTCATTGATACAAGCCAACCAAAAACATGCTATTTTATAAGGGATTTTCACCTTCCAGTTGTGTTTACAGTGCCATGGCCCTGCTTGTAGTTGACCGGAACTATTTAAGTTATCATATGCTGACTTCACAGTATATACTCCTTTGCTATTTCTTTCCCATACAATTGTCCTCTTCTTCTACAGTACCTTTGAAACTAACCAGCAATTTGAAGAATTCAATCACTCTAGTAAACTCCCAGTCATTGAGGAGCCTTCTGAAGGTAACATTCCAACCCTGCAGGCTCCATGTCTCAAACTTTTCACAAGGGTATCATAATCTGTGTTACTATCATATTTTGCTGACACCATTTGTTTTAAACGGATGTTTTAACACTTTATAGTGGCGAAAGAGATATGTTTAATGGAACGTCAAACTAGGGAGGAGCTCTATTTACTTTTTTGTTAAATTAGGGATGGTCAAAGTAATTAACCCTATATTTTTGGGCTTTTTTAACTTTTAGCCTGCGCCAGAAACTATTTACTTTTGATAGCCAAAAAAGTGTATAATTTTTGTATATAACATGCAATACATATACAAAAAATATACATTTTTTCCCTATCTTTTTTATTTCACTGCCTGAGACTGGAGCTTGCACCTTATTTGCTCTTTAGTTTTACTGTTAAAACCTCTAAAAAGGAATATGTGGATCACTAGTACAGGAGACCTCTGACCTGGGAGGTTGTTAATTGTATGTTTAGCTTTTGATAATATATTCGAGATGTACTTTTATTGGATTCAATTGGGAAATGCATCTCTTATTGCTCTCTGTCATCTTTTCCAAAATTAAAGGACAGCATTCTACGTAAGTATGTTTGCAATAGAAGCTAAAAGACAAGTGCAGAAGTGGAATATAACAAAAATGCTGGTCCCAGATTGGCTGTACTCATTATCTTGCACATTTATTAGAAATAAAAATTTTACTGCATTTCTTTTTGGTATTGTATGCATGTTTATTTTGGGCTCTATAAGCACTGCCTTTGACAGAAATATTTGTTAAAACCCTTTTGCTAAAACATATTACAAGTTCTTCATCACTTAATTAGAAATGCCAATAAGATAAGTGGTTGAATTCAGGTATTTTATGGAGTCAAACCAGATGAAAAGAGTAGGTTTGTAAGCAGACTACAAAAGGATCAGAGAGTTGTAGCTATGGTCGGAGATGGAATAAATGACACTGCAGCCTTGGCATCAGCACATGTAGGAGTAGCTATTGGTGGTGGAGTTGGAGCTGCAAGTGATGTGTCTTCTATTGTACTGATGCACGATCGGCTATCTCAGGTTTTCCTCCTCTCTTTTTTGCAACTTCCTTACCATTCATGTTCTTTTTTCTTTTCTGGAACTAGAGTAAACTTGCCTCAAGCTGCAAACATGGTCACTTGTTTTTCTTTCCCAAGGTTTCGTCTTGTTCTCTATCCATCTCTCTCCACCTTCAGAATACATGCTGAAAATATTGTATTTCTACAGGTATAAATAGTTATTGCATTATACTTAAACTACTAATGGGATTGTTTGGAACATAACTACTTTTTCTAAAAGAGCCATTTGAATAATGAATTCCCTGACATAGCATTCGGGAATGAAAAATCCCATGCTTATATGTTAATTTCTGTGCATCTTGAATAAGTTGACTGTTCAAATATGCTATACCTAGCCTCAAAGGACCATCTGCAGGTGCTTCTCACATACACCTTATCTAAAAATTTACTTACCTTGTTAGAGAGAGCACAATTTTAATTAATCGTGTCTTCTATATGCTCATGTACAGGTTTTGGGTTGAATCTTGAATCTACAAATACACACACACACACACACACACACATATTGATCTAGTTCTGGATACTAAAATTTCTTTATGATGTTTTATCTTGCACGGTGTGTTGTACCATAATTTTTTAACAAAATCACCTTGCTGCAGTTGCTCGATGCTCTGGAGCTAAGCAGGCTAACCATGAAGACGGTAAAACAAAATCTTTGGTGGGCCTTCGGATACAACATTGTAAGTTTTTCATCTTAGCTGTCCATTAAGCGAACAGGAAGTGTTTCTATGTGAACTATCATTTTAGACAAATAAACTGGTTAATCTATAGAGAACAATGATTTGCTATATGCAAAGCATTGGTTAAGGACTTAAAATGACCATTATTAAAGCATATTCAAACTTTGTGGGAGGAGAGAAGACTCTTGCTTCTTGTCCTCCACGGTAAGTCGTTCCTTTTGGACACCTAACCAATATCTGTCAGTTTGCTTGAAATCACTGATGGGAATGCTCTTTATTCTTTCTTTTACCTTGTCCGTTCTCTCTCTCTCTCTCTCTCTCTCTCTCTCTTGGTGCATTTCCTTTTCTTTTCAAGATCTTGAGTAGTCGGTCACATGTTGAAGATCTAAAACTATGAATATGTGACATATCTGATTCCATATTAATCTTGGTGCTGATAATATGTGTGCAATTGTATCCGCAATTTTGAGATATTCATACATTTTATTTGGTTTCTTCTTCATAATGTCTTTCTTCTCATCTTTGCTCCCAACAGGTTGGAATTCCAGTAGCTGCTGGAGTCCTGCTGCCATCTACTGGAACCATGCTTACTCCGTCAATAGCAGGAGCTCTCATGGGCTTGAGCTCTATTGGCGTGATGACAAATTCATTGTTGCTGAGACTCAAGTTTCAATCAAGGCAGAAGGAAATTCATGAACCATCAGTAATAGTTGAAATTCCTTCTGATGCTTCTGATAGCTTGAATCAAGAAAAGTTAAGACACCCGTATCCAACCTCCAGATAGTGATCCTACAAAGCCAAGTCAGTGATTGATTCTGACATTCAATTATCCTCGCCTTCAGATACCTACCAATTGAAGGGATCCTAACAGTGTAACTGCGCAGTTTGAAGGGACGGGAATAGAGGAATATGCTAAGCTCAAGCTTGTGCGGTTTTATGGTTGGGAGATTGAGAATCATTTTGTTCATCACAGATTACACATGCTAACTACTTAGTGAGTATATAAGTTGCTCGGCACTTAATCGACCTGTCTAGGATTTGCATACAGTTTGGTTAATGATGTGAAGTGTAATTGTCAGTTCGTGCCAGGAAAATGCCACTGGTAGATCTCAATGACTTTGAGGTACAGAATGTCGTCCATTATCGCTTTTATTTTTCAAAACCAAGATCTACACAACATGCCAAATGAGGATGATGGGCTGCAATAAAAATTAAAAAGATATAGAAGAAGAAATCCAGTTCCCGGTCGGTATGTATTGGAGGAGGAAAATGAAGGGTTTGGATATAGATCAATGTACTGTAGTCAAATCTTAAATTTAGTTGGAGTTGGCAATGTCATTCTATCATATTTGGATTCATTTCATTCCAGTGCTAAGGTGTTATGTCATTTGAGGTAAATTCTGTAACTATAGATTTCTATACTGCGCTTAAACCAACATACAAGTTTAACAGCCAAATCTTAAACTAAGCTAGTCTATATATCATTGGATATTGCTTTCTTTTTGTTTCTCTTCAGTAAGTTAGCATTGATTTTGCGAGTTTGTAGATACTTCTTCCAAACAACTTTTGGTCTGTGGGTTTGTCCATATTTTGAATAGTCACCGAATTTCCATGAATATGGTCGAACTTTATTTTGTGGTATTTTACATAAGATTCTCTTTCAGAAACTATTACACGTCTTTTGTCTAGCGCATTAGCAATAAATAAAACAAAGTAGAGCAATGTAGGGATTCTGTTCGTAAATGAACTCATCACCGCAATGAGCTGCAAACACATCGCCCATCCCACAAGCAAAACCTATAAAATTTACCCTCAAGGTGGAACATCATGCATTAGTAAAAAAAAAAAAAGAATTACAATTACATGGATTTGCATGTCTTGGCAATCATTACAGTCGCAGGTGCAGCCCGACAAACTTGGGAGATGAATCCGTTGTACAACTATAACAAACGCAAAATCTTCCAAGCTTCTAAGACGAGGGACATCAAAATTCAGTTCTACGATAAGCAAGACAGGCGTGTGGCCATTTCTGTGCATCCATCAATCAAACTGTGTGGCGTTGATTATGCTGTACGTAACAGCTAAGTTGACTGATAGGCGATTACCTAAATTTTTGCCAAAATAGCTCATATGGACCTTTACAGAAAAAGCCAACTCACACCATATATTGCATGCCAACTTGCACTAAATGTGAATGTGGTACACTCAAATTGGCAATTCCCCTCCTACTATTCTTTCTCAAGAAAGCGTAAAAATAATTTATGATAAGCTTCTTAATGAACCAGGAATCCTTCCTTGCCCTAATATCTCCATGACCAAGAAGATAAACCACACCAGATTCCTTAGCCTTGCGAATGAACGAGAGCTCCTTATCAAGGGATTGCTCTGCATCAGACAATAACGACTCAGAAGAAGTCCCAGGTTTCAGCTCTTCTGAAGTGCTTTCTTCCATAACTGCCTTTCCTGTGTCCCTAAAATCCGCTAAGAGAGGAACACCTAATGAATAAACACTTCCATTTGGAGCTACAAGAACCCTTGAGAAGGCATACTCTTCTTCAGAGTCCGAACCATCGCCATCACTTTCAAGTGATCGCTCCTGAGCTTCTCTGCGTATGAACTTCTCGAGACTTTCAATGAGCAGTTGCTCAAAAGTGTGGTGATTTTCTTTACGAGCATCCTTGTACCCATATCTGTGGGTCCAAAGTTTTGGACAGATAAAATTAGTAGCCAAGAAAACTTAAATGCACATCAATTGCAGAAGAGAATGCAAATATTATGACAGGAAACTGTTTAAAATTTATAAGCATCTAAAGCAGAGGGCATACATGATAAGCTGGTCGTTTAGCCATTATTTTTTTTATAGAAAAGAATTAACCATCGTACACATAGGTTTGCCCTAAAGATTTAAGAAATTTCCAGCTTCTCAACGGTAACTGTCCGCCATACATTCATTTAACCATCTGTCATGCAACAGTCTTAATAAGGTTGGTCTCCAGATTTGTGCAAGCGTGTAGACTTATTCTAGCTCTCTTTTACATCAGTTGGTCTATGTAGTGAAGGCACTAGCAAAACAGGGAAATTTAGTATACCTGGCAACACAACGGAATATGTGGTAGCTTTTGGGGCAGACCCGCCGGAACAGGAACCTTTCATTCTGAGGTACAACTGGAACAGGAACATATTTTATACAAACAAAAATGATCATGGAATGCACAGCAGGTAGAGTGGTGAGAAAGTGTCCGAATATGGCTGGTATTCCCTTTGCTAGTTCATTATAAAGCAAGCCAATTCCCGGAGCTCTGATAGTTCCAAGGTTGGGGCCCAGTTCCCGCAACAAATCCATAGACATCTTTTGCTTGACTTCAGTTTCATACTTCAGCTTACTTCCATAATTCCAGATGTACATAATCAGGAACAAGACTACAGCAAAGACAAGTATAATCCAACTTCCATCTCCCACACTCCATAAAACAGATGAGAAGAATGTTAACTCCAATCCCAAGAATATAATGAGAAAACTTAGCACAATTAAGATGTTGATCTGCCATATCAGAAGCATAACAATAGTAACCAATATTGTTGTCATCATCATCACTCCAAGCTCCGCTACGGCTGTCAAACAGGGTTTCATAAGAAATCAACAAGGCAGTCAATAAATCATTTGATGAAAACTTAAAAACACTTTATGTTTTTCATCAAGAAAGACACAACTCTAAATTGAAATCCAACAACTACAAGAATGATTTCTCCTGCCTACCATAGTTCACAAGTAATAACTCTTCATACCAGGGGGTAAGTTAAGTTTCTTCATGAACAAATCAATCATTGTACATATACTACACACTTCAAACGGACTGTACCGCAAAAGAATATGTAGACCATCTGATGCATGAGAATTAGGGTTTCAATGACAACAAACCAGCACTTTGTCAAACATTCTACAAGTGTTTCCTGTCATCTTCAAATTTTGGCATTGATAACTTGAAAGATAAAATTAAAATATTGAAAGATTGTACGACATTGTAGATTTTCACAAATGAGTTTGAAAACACACTGCGTTTCCAAGGATTTTAATTCTGAACACCGGACAAATCAATGTAATAACAAGTTAACAAGATGGTAGATCTTTTTCTTATAAGCGACCATCTTATATAAACAAAAGAAGCACAACGATTATGCAGTGGTTACATCGGGAGACAAGTTAACAAATAACAAGACACTAGATGGACAAGGTATTTCAATTTTGTATCTACCAACTTTCAAATATTTATCAGGAAGCTCCATGTGCACATCACAACAAACAATAAGCATTAAGGTAAAACAGAGAGAGCAATCAGCAACGAAATTGCAAGGTCTAAAGAGAAAAAGATTACCATAAGCATTTCCAATTTCATATATACTTGAGATAGAGCAGACCAACACCAAAGACAATGCCAGAAGAAACCAGTTCATGACTGGTATATAAATCTGACCCATGAACTTCCGAGATGTATGAACAATCTTAAGGCGAGGGAAGCAGCCTAGAGCTGTGGATTGTTTGATGCAAGAAAAAGTTGCTGTGGTCATTGCTCTACTGGCAATCAAAGCAGCTATATTGGCAATCAAGAAGACAGGCCAGAAAGCTCTACCTGCATACAATTGCAGAATTTCACCCAACGAATACTTTGTCTGTGTGCCCTTTTATATTCAGAAACGTATCTGTAATGAAAACTACACAAAATCATGACACTTCTGTTTCGATATATATTGTTACGTCTCCCGTCGTTATTCTCATAATTTTTCCAAAATTAATTATAAATAAACAAGATGTTGTCAGAGTGAGTGCTACAGGACTAGAAACTTACTTGGCACAGAAGAGAAGAAAGCTTGTGTTGTATCGTCATGGTTCTCCATCAGGTAAGCAGCTTGACCAAGGTATCCCAATAGAAGGCATGGAAGCACAAGGAACATAAACGTAAGCTGTAAATTAAACAACGTTATATAATCAATAACTATCTGTCAAATTGGACATCATTAGTGACATATAAGAGAGAGGCAGGGTGATATCCCAAAAATGCATGGATCTATTGTTTATATTAATTGCAGCACCCATTTCCACCAAAAAAGTCTCATGCTGCATACCTGAACTGACCTCACCGAAAAATAGCAAAGATCTGCAAACATTGCTTCTGAACCTGAATTTCAGTATTAGTGATCAGCTATATATCTCAGAAAATATATAAAAGAACAGGCTATAATGGAAAAATTATAAACACAACATATCCTAGAAACTCAAAAAGGAGATACTCGATCTGTTTATGCATTTTATAAGCCCAAACTAACTCTTCGAGAAAAAAGGGTGATACAACAAATAAGCAAAAGCTATCTTTGTCCAGGTGGTACAAGAACATTAGGAAAATACTGTGGGCCAATATCAATGCCAAGTTTAAAGGTTTATGCCATTCAAAACCCATGCTCTCACTTCCCGGGGGGGGAGGGCGGGGGAGAGAGAATAAGAAATGGATGGGTTATAAATGATGCTTCTTTATCAATAAGTTTGCAGGAAAATGTTAATGAAGTAAATTGCAAATACATCTCATGCTGTGCCAATATGAAGAGAATAGAGATGTCCAACATTTAGAAAGCAAGCTCAGTGGAACAAACATCAACCTTCTTGACTCAACTCAATTAAACCCCATGGAAAGAAAAACACATATAACCATCCCTTAAGTTTTCTGGCCATCAAATTACAGTGTCAACAATCAAAAAGAATTATTTCTCAGGTGTCTACCTGTTGCACATAAAAGACAACCACCAAGAGAGTACCAGGCCTTTGTTGAGTTGCGCATGAAATAATAATATATGTGAACAGGATTAAATGCCCTCCAAACACGAGAATCATACTTAATGAGATTGTAGACACCAATACCACCCAGGGAACAAAACCATATAAACAAAGCAGGACCAACAACAAGACCCACTTTACTTGTCCCATACTTCTGTACGCTGAAGAGAATTACAAGAAATGCCACCGAGATCATCACTACTTGATCTGCAAAAGAAAATAAAATCTAAGAAACATGAAACAAAAGGGCTTGAAGGTGCAGAATTATAAAAGAGTGAATGGAATTCACTTTCTCGTCTGATTTTAGAAAGTATTCCGGATTTAGTTTTAGCACTTTCTGCTCAAGTGATATTCAGAAAACGAGTTTTTTATAAATCAGTGTTGGCCCAAATTATCGCATCTTCAATTTTACCACCAAGCCAACTCACAAGAATACCCTTCATGCAACCACATTCATTGAGTGCACTAATTGTGCAGTAATAATTAAGGGCTTAATCACCATGACACTCAAAGAACAAATACTTGAGAGTATTTGGGCAGCAGCAATCCCACATCAAACTTCAACAACATTAGATATGACAATCCAAAAATAAAAGGGTAGTAAAATCACTACATCATCAGATGATATAATTAGGCCTATATTAAGGTCATGATGAAGATATCTCATATCACACACATAGTCTTCCTTTAGCAATCTTAGTTCTGACATTATTCACTAGCAACGAATACTCAGCAATGCAACATGCAAGTTATGCAACATGCAACATAATCAGAAAATCCTTCAATTACTGAGGTAGGTGATGGCAGTGAAGTTTACACCTTGTTGCCCGTAGACTATCAGAATATAAAGCAAATTTGAATCATTTCTTGATTAACATGTGTCATCTTGCAAAGAGTGCTTACTTTCTATATATATATTTCCAATTTTCACTGATGTCCTTAAAGGGGTGGTGGTATAATGGAAATCATGAGCACACCATTTTGTAACATTATTTCAGTTTGTGAATCTTTTATAACTGACAGTAAGAGATCAATAAAAAATGGCAATGCTAGCTATTTCAGAAAGTGAACAATTCTGTACAGATAGTATTACCTTGCTTAACCCCAGAAACTCCGACTTTTAAGCCACCAACAGCAGACATTACTGCATCAACAATAGTTTAAAACTAACATTAAGTACAACAAAGAAACAAGGAAGGCTAATTTATACAAAAGAAAAGGAACCCAGAGGACCATAATACGGAAACCATCCACTTCTGAGAACCAAAAAAATTTGTAAAACGTCCTAGGGATACCTGACATAGCAGGTGTAACAACACCGTCAGCAATCACCATTGAAGTGCCAGCTAGAACTAAGATCAGAAGAAGTTTTTTCAATGTCAATGAAGCCTCTAGTCTTTCTTTTAGTTTTAAAGATCTCTCAAGTTCTGGAGATGGCACCTTTAGTCTAAAGCTTGATATGCGAGCATCTGATGGAAGTTGATTGGGGAGAAGATTAACCTTTGCATGCCTACAAAGCAATGAGTACAAAGCAAAGGTACCACCTGCAGTTATTAACCAACTAATTGAATAAATCAGAGTGTAATGTGGTAAATGCCATGAAACGATTAGCCAGTTTAAATGATAGCTTACCTTCACCGTCATCGTTGGCCCAAAGAACAATAAGGACATATTTAACCAAGGGAATGAGGATTAAGGTATATAAAACAAGGGATAATGCACCAAGAACATCTTCATTGCTATTGACCGGGGCCTTACTAAACATCACACTAAAGGTATACAAGGGACTTGTTCCCACGTCGCCAAAAACAACTCCAAGAGTCTGAAAAGCCAACAGGATTGTCCTACCCGCTGAGACATCCTGCAAAATACACATTAAATTTAGATAATTCTGCATCTGTTGTTCAAAATCAAAATCAAGTAAGTTTGGTCAAAACATAAGTCAAATAAAAGCTAGCATTCCCTGGAAAGGACCTTTGCCCAATGAAGTTAAGATAAAAAGCAGTATTGTCAAAGGCTTGTTTGAGGCATGCTTCAGCCCTGAAGCAAGGTGCATAATAGGCTGAGTGCTTCGCCTCCCTTGGGCAGTGCTTTAGTTCAGACACCAAGCCGCCAAGGCTTACATCTCATCACCAATCACCAATAGGCTATTTATTGAAGAAGACAGCACTACACAATAGCTATTCCAATAATTCTTTTCAATTCTTTTGTCCAAATAATTGTTGTTTTTGCTTATTGTTATTTTCTTGTATAACATGTATTTTTCCATTGCATCTTCATTTGGACCTTTTTCATTAAAGCTCGCACTTCATGAGCTCTTTGCGCTTAAAAATCCAACAGACTCTTAACGCTTTTTCTGGTTTTCGTGTTCGATAGAAAAAGGAACCATTAGACAAAGCCAAAGGCAAATTGCAGGTGACGGTTCTCATATTAAGTCTATCACTGATCGGTGGTTGACGCAGTCAAGAACTTAGGTGCCATTTGCATCAAAATTTGAAGAAGAGATTTTTGCAAATAAAATCTTTTAGAAAAAAAAAATCAACCAAACAACAAGAAATTGCAAAAAAATGGAGAAGGGTTTTTGAAATAATAATAACTTATCTGCAAAACTTATTTTCAACGAAACATCAAGAAAGAAAAGTTTTTTCAGTTTTCCAAATAAAATTGATATCTGTTAGTAGTGCCTGACTTGGAATTTGGTTCAAAAATAGCTTTTGCAAAAAAAAAAATGGAAAAAAGAAAAAAATACAAAACAAGTTTCCAGATTTTTTGAAGCAACTGCCAACCTAGAAGCTTGTAGTAACTATATCATCTTTCTAGTATTTGTTATTAGCTATGTTGCTCGGACTCTCCGAAAATGTTGCCGGGTCCGTGTCGGATCTATTTTTGGAGGATCCGATACTGGTGCGGCATTATTTTGGAGAGTCCACGCAACATAGGTTATTAGTACCTGACTTGGCCCATTATGACTAGCTGGTGTTAGCTCATGTGTGAAACATTACCATTTATCTTGTAGCAATACTAGCCGGCAGATTCTTCGCCCCTTTTTTTTAAATGGTAAGGTACTGTGGATAACAAAAAAGTGAAAAACCACCACTAAGAGATTCTTGGCCCCTTTTGCGCCTTGATTTTAGCCTATTTTTCTGGCAGCATCATTTTTCTTTTAAAAGATATGCAGGCAGTGACACTGTCAGAGCATTCACTGCAGAATGCTGGCTTTGCTTTCAGCCATTTCTTCGGGATGAAATACTCATTCTTCTGCACTCAGCTTCAAGTTAGCTGGATAGTCATTTCACACCTTAATTTGATACAGGTATAGCCATCAAATGACTTCTGGCCTAGTCTCGGTCTATATTGGAAATGAAGGTAACTGGTATTTACATGTCATTCTTGGTAAAGAAACTATATCAAGCAATGGTAGGATGTGAACTTGGACAAAGGGCATTAGCTTCGTCAAAAAGGTGAAACCTCCAGTCGGATTAAAACAGCACTAAGTGAGAGTTTCTCGTGATTAACTGTCAGAAAAGCAAACAAGATTAATTACGTGAAATAAATCGGCATCGGTGAGCTGTAAAATGCATGATTAAATGCATTAATTTAATGGGATGGAGTGCAAAGTTTCAGTAGCAGAAGGAAATATCAGCGTGCAGATATACTGAGGAATTTTCACAAAAAGAATAGGAGAAAAAAATATAAATGCTTCTGATTACTAAGAAAAGAGCTAGGCACGCACCTAGATCCAGTTCAACAACTTTGTCTGTTCTTTCCTTCTTCGTAAAAGGCTTAAACAAGCTTGAGTTTCATGCTTCTTTCTCTAAGCTTGACTAACTCTTTATGTCCTTTTATTAAAGTCCTTGTAGTCTTCTGTTTATCTACCTCTAGTACATCAAATGAGCATCAACAGACTCCACATTTCAGTTCCTTTTTTTTGTTGTTATTAAGAATATGATCTCACAGCAAATAGATTCTATGACAGGTTGATAATGTAAAGAAAGAACAGCAACAAAGAGTTGCACCAGCCGCTGGCACTAACTAACAACATTAGTAAACTTCAATTTTTCAACTTTTTCCAGTAATCAATTTGGAATGACACTGGCCCAAATAAAGTAACCGGATGAAGAAGATTCATATAGCTTATCACAAACAGTTTACTATTAAGGCGTAGTTATTGTTATATTAGTCTGGAAGGTATAAACTGATAGTATAAGAAGCTTCTAGAAAAATTAGTAGGATTAATAGCAAGTGCAAAATAAAGAAATTACCGAAAATTCACCTCATAGTCGTTCTTTTGAGCACCGGGAACATCAAGAGCTTCCACATCAAACGAATCAATACGAGGACCAGTACGGATCAGCTTCTGGTCCGCATTATCCTCGTCATCAGAGTCCAATTCCAAGCCATTTCGCGGTGTCGAATCACCATCTCCATCCACAGTATCGCGATCAACACTATCAATCTCCGAATCATCCTCGTCCTGAAATACCCAGCGTGATTCAATCGAATCCATAGACGCTAATCTGCCATTTTCCCGGTCCCTTTCCCTCTCGAAACCCTCGTCCATCATCTCAAAACCACTCTCAGGCTTCGATTAGTGCGCTTGTGAATCAGAACTATGCCATTTCGAAATCAATCAACGGCAAGTGAAACGTTCCTCCGACGACGTATGTGTATTCATATACGTATGCATTTCTGTAAATATAGACGTAATGGTGTAGAAGAATCGAAACCCTAGAAGTTAGAGAAGGTTTTGGATGAGATTTTAAAAAAGATTTTCAGCTGCGTGTGTCCGTGGTATTTTGCTTTGAATGGATCGAGCAGTGAGGGGTTACGTGGGTGGCAAGTGGCAACGCTTTTTTGTTTGAAACAGCTAAAAGCGTGGTGGTGCAAGCCGTGAATTAGTAAATCTGTGACAACCCGCGCTGTGTTTTGCTTTTAATATCTATACTATCAAGGTGTCTGCGCGTGATGCCCAAGTAGTTAAACCAATTACCAATGAAATAAAATTTGATGTTCCAATACCAAAATTTTCTTTTATTCTGGTGAGCAAATTTACTAAGACTAGTAGATTATTTGTGTATTACTCTATATACATGTTGCACGCATGCTATGTTAATTGTTAGGCATAGCGCGTCACTAAACAATAGAGAGATAATAGATATACAAAAATATGTTAAGGTTAAATTTTAATCACATGTCTAACTAGAAAAAGACCTATATCAACATACATTTTAAACACCTAAGATTTGCGCGCATTTGATCAATTAATCTAATGGGATAATATGATATTTCTTTTGTACCGGAATGGTTCTTTAAAGTAGGGCCTTGACTTATTTTGAATAGGGAAATTTTCCTTGCTATACTAAAAATGAAATCTTATTTTTAAAAATGTGTATAGTTTCATATTTATCCGCCATGTTCATATTTATTCTACAAATATTATACCATTCATTAAATATAGGAGTTGATTCCTAATTAGACGCGCTACAAAATTTGGAACTAAATATTCTAATTGATTTTGAAACGAAAATCACGAATTAAACGTTATCTTCAATTTCAAAACAAATTACAGCGACTCTATTCTGCAAATTCTCTGTTCGTCGACATTTTTTCATAATCAACAAATCAATAAAACGAATTTCAAAACAAATTACAACAACTCTGTTCTGCAAATTCTATGTTCGTCGACATTTTTTCATAATCCACAAATCAAAAAAATGACAAAATATTCAACAAATTCTAATCAAATTCTAGCGACTCTGTTCTGCCGATATTCTGTTCTTCTACTTTTTTTCTCAATCCACAAATCAGAAAAGCGACAAAATATTCAACAATTCTTCTGCAACAAAACGCAATCATGTCCAAAATCTCAATTATGCTACAATTGAATGGGAATTGGGATAGGCAGATTTAGAGATTTTTAGGTTGATGGCATTGTGCTCGATGATGATGCCAGTTACAGTATATTGATTTCTACAATTGCAGAGCAATTAATGATTGATACTTCGGAGAAAATTATAGAAATCAAATATATTATGAATGAGCATTGTCCTCCAATGGAGATTAGGAACGATATGGGTGTTCGTGAATATATGGAGACAAAAAAGGAGAATAAAAACTTATGATCATATCCGCTATATATAAATGTACGTGAGTTCAATATGGAATTGAGTATCACCAATGAGAACACAAGTGCAGGTTTATTATGTTACAAATTCTATGAAATTCTGATTTTATGTTAATATCTACAAAATACCTACATTTATCTACAAATAAACTACATATCAGTTTAAGTATGTATATAGCAGTATTATTTTTAAGAATATCTACAAAATTATTACATTTATACTACAATTAAACTATATTCTATGTGGAAAAAAAATATTGACTACAAAATTTTCTCTTCATCTACAAAATTTCTACAAAAATTTTACAAAATGGTAATGACAATATTTATCTTATTTTCATGCAGGTTCGTCTGGAACACTAAAGTTACTTGATATGCAGGCATCTTCCTTTATAGAGGAATATGAAAGTACAATAATAACTGAAAGTACACAAAGTGTTATTGAAGAATGACAAATGTATCAAGACAAGCAAACAATTGCAACTGCAATGAAGCACTATTCTGTCATGCACAAGTTCCAATTCAGGGTTAAAAGATCTAGCCACAGAAGGTATGAAGATCTGAATGGTGAAAAGATCATTATAAACAGTCTTTTCCTTGTGATATGTNTCATGCACAAGTTCCAATTCAGGGTTAAAACATCTAGCCACAAATGGTATAAAGATCTGATTGGTGAAAAGATCATTATAAACAGTCTTTTCCTTGTGATATGTGTTTTTCAAAATTGTAGATGAAATGTAGTTATATTGTATAGTGTATTGATTTATGTTAAAACAGTCCTTTTTGTTACATCTACATGGATAACATGTATTAAAATTATTTTTTTTGTAGCTACTGGCTTATATGCGTTGGTCTAAACTGTAATTGGCACTTCAAGGCAACATCCATAAATGATTCTGCTATGTTCAAGGTCAGGAGTTTCAACCGACAACACACATGCTCCTTAATGGATAATTAATTCATACAGCGCAAACCTACGGCAGTTGTAGTTGGTAGCATAATTATTCCAAAGTATTGTGATCCTAAGACAATTTACACACCAAAGGACATACAAACCGACATGTTGTCCGAACACGGAGTGAACCTAAGCTACATGCAAGCATGGAGAGCAAAGAAAAAGGCTTTACAGTTTTTGAGAGGTCATTCTGCTGACTCCTACGGTAAATTAGCAAAATATTTTTATATTCTTGAGAAGACGTATCCTGGTTCTGTTGTTAAATTGAAAAAGACAGCAGATGAATGCTTCTTATATGCATTTGTTGTTATTTGTACATCAATCAGTGGTTGGGAACATTGTAGGCCAGTAGTAGTGGTTGGTGGGACTTTCTTAAAGTCAGCATACGGGGGGGATTGTGCTGACAGCCAGCACAATGGATGCAGCAGGTAAAATTGTAGATATTTTGTAGACAGTTTATAAAATGTAGATACTTTGTAGATATATTGTACTTTATATGCCTTTGTCTTTTTATATGTATTTTCAAAGTTGCTATTTAATTTTTTTTTGACTAATAATGTAGGTACAATATTGCCTTTGGCATATGTTGTGGTTGATTCGGAAAATGACGCATCGTGGAAGTGGTTTTTTGAGCAATTCAAGCAAGCATATGGTGAAAGATCTTCAACGTGTGTTGTTTCAGATCATAATAAGAGTATCCTGAAGGCAACATCAATTGTCTATCCGGGCATGCCACACTACTCTTGCATGTGGCATATTTAGACAAATATAAGGGCAAAGTTCAAGAAGGGTCATCTAAAATTAAGTGAATTGTACTTTGCTACAACACGTTCATACACTCTGGATGAATTTAATGAAAGGATATCAAAGATTGAAGAGATAGACCCGCGTGTTAAATCATACATATATGATATTGGCTATCATAGATGGTCAAGAGTACATGCAACGGTGAATAGAACTTGGACTATGACATCAAACATTGCAGAGTCGTTGAATGATGTAACAAAATATGCAAGAGAGCTATCAATATTAGACCTATTAGAGTATATGAGGACTCTTCTTGAATGTTGGACCAACGAGAAGTTATTGAAGGCAAATGGTACTTTCATATACCTTGGGTCCAAATTCAACAAAGAATTGAAAAACAACATAACATTATCGCATAAGCTTAGGGTAAGATCTGTTTATTTGGTGCGAAAAAATAATATATTAATATACAGTGTTTCCAGATTGTAGATAATTTACAGATAGAATGTAGATAATTTGTAGATTGTAGATAATTTGTAGATAGTTTGTAGTTAACTGTGATTGTAAATAATTTTATTTCTTTTTGTTATGTAATTGTAGGTGAGGGCTTCAACAGATCATATCCATACTGTAATAGATGATGTGAAGAGGTACATTGTGTGTCTTGAAAGCAAGAAATGTAGTTGTGGCCAGTTCAAGCTTGATGGACTTCTACGTGCGCATGCTTTGGCAGCTTTAAGGCACATGAATGAAACTAATAAAAACTATTGCTCTCCGTTTTACACAAGGGACAACCTATTGCGTACATATGAAATACCGGTAAATCCCCTGCCTGATGAAAGTAAATGGAATGTACCACAACATATATCTGATGAAGTAGTAAATCCACCTACGGGAGAGAAAAGGCAGCTAGGAAGACCTCAAAAGGAAAGATACAAAACATATGATGAACTAAAGTCAAAGAAGTACAAGGTGTCATGTGGCAACTGTGGAGGTGAAGGGCATAACAAAAGATCTTGCAAGAATGCGCCCAAAAAGAAATAAATTTCATGTAGACAGTTGTATTCCAAAAGAATTGTTAGTGTGTTTAAAGATCATAATGTAGTTAGTTTCTTAAATTTTTTTTTGTTTTAACATAATACTTTCATAGACTGATTTGTTTATGATTGGTTGATATAATCTAACACTTTTTTGAGTATCTCAATCGTCCTCACATAGTAGTTTAATTTTTATCTACAATTTATCTACAAAATACAACTACAAAAAGATTTTAAATTAACTTGAAGTGATAACTGAATACTTAAATATTTTCTACAAATTAAATACAGATTCAATTACAAAATTATATACAATATTTTCTACAATTTAAACGCAAGGTGTTTTCTAGATTGTAGATATTTTGTAGTTTATTTGTATATAATTTGTATTCTAGCAACAAAATAACTACATATTTTGTTGTTGACAGAAAAACAGTATAAACATTCAGTTGGCAAGGATTTATATATTAAAATAATAAAGAACAAGTACTCTAAATATTCAACAAGTGAAAATAAAACCAACAGGTTGTTTTCAAGTGAACTACTAAACTGGATAGAAATTAATAAAATAAAAGATAATGTAAGTGTAGCGCGAGTCTGCTACAATAAAAACACAAAAGAATTGTTCAGAAACTTGTGTACTATCATTCTCCTACAAACTATCATCAACCAAACAATTGTGCTACATGTTTCATACATAGACATGACAACTACTTCTTCTTCCTATGAACTTTTGTTTTCTCATTCAAAGCAGGTGCACTCTTTCTCCTTGCCAATCTTCATGTCACCTCACTTTCACTAATTGCCCCATTTTTCTGCTTCTTGGTAGCATAATCCCATAGTAGCGCTCCATAACGTCTTCAGTGTTGGTCAATGTCAGAAAGGTCTTCTGCGGGGATTGACAATTTTCCAAGGCTAACATATTCAGCAAAGGCAACAAAAAATACACCACAGTCGCTGCAAAAAAAAAAAAAAAAATTACCAAATGATTAGAAACAAAAAAGAATTAAATGTATAGAAAGAAAGAATATTTTTTTTTACAGCGATCCTTCTTTTTGATGTGGGATTTCTCCAACTATCCACTGAATGTTAATAGAGTCGGTAACAGGTTTCTCAATGTAAGCCTTTGTATTCTTGAAATTGATGTCTTTACGCTTCCCATAAAAACCGGTGCATGACAAATACAAAGGGATAATAACAGAAAACTTTTCGACACAGGATTCAACAAACTGATGATTGCGTGAAGAGACCATTGAATCATACGCATAAAGTTGCCTGTCTGCAATGTCGAAAACGACCGACACCCAGTGGAATTTTTCTACAATATTGACGGGCATGATGACATAGTCAACTTCATCCCATGCAACATTTACAAGTAGTCTATACCCCAATATATATTCTGCAACAATATCCTGAGGTTTAATAACCGAATACTTCTTTTCTGGAGGAGAATTTATGAACTTTTCATAAATTTGTTCAATCCTGGTCTTGAACAAACAATCTGTTGTGGTAAACCTGGTCTTGTTGTGGAGGGCCATACTTGCCTCTTTTCCTTAAGTAATACGTTATAACATCAATGTGCTGTAAACTAAAAATAGTTGGCATTTAAACAACAAGTCAACTTCAAATAATTTACATAAAACTATAATATAACTACAATTAACTACAAAATAGAAACAAAAAAAATCTATAGTGATATCTACAACAGCTCTACAATTTAAACTACAAAGTCAACTTCAAATAATCTAAAAAATAGCTACCCTTTGTCTACAATTAGACTGCAAATATGGAACACAACATCTACAATCATGTCTCCATCATATCTACATTTTATACTACAAGTAATCTTGTTATGTTATACATAATCTACAAAATAAATACAATTATACTACAAACAAGAAACACAACACCTACAATTATGTCTACATCATATCTACAATTTATACTACAAGTCATCTTCAAATATTCTACATATCTACAAAATAACTACAATTAAACTACAAAACATACGACAAAGCATCTACAAATCATGTCTTGGGAATAAACTCCTTGTTACTTACCGAGTCATTGAGGACTTGTCCGGGGTGAGCCAGGGAAAAGAACCAGTCCTTCTTATAAACCTTTTCCACTCCAAGGTCTAACCAAGACTTAATTTGGTTGTCCTTTTGTGGAATACGGAGCCTTCCTCCTGTAACAACAAATAGATGTAAAAAAAAATGGAGAATGAATTAAATATGTAAAAGATAAATGTTGAAATCAAAGTGTCAAATTATGCATTCTAACCTCTTTGAACCTTTGTCTCTACCGTGGTATAACCACTTGTTGAATTGATCTAAAACCTCAGGATCTACATCTTCACCAATAACATTAGTAAAGGGGTGCTTGAGGAGGAAAATTCGAGGTCCAACCGAGCTGCTGCCACCATAACTGTATAGAGGGATAAATGGTGATCGGGAATGCTTTCCCGGATGCCTTGTTCTACCCGGATACATAGGTGTTGCATCATCTTGTATAGGCTCACCAAACTTAACCAACTGGGATAAGTTTTCAGGCAGCTCAAAATCATCCAGTGTAATCCCCTTCTTCTCAGCACCGATTTGTTCTGAATCATCCAGTACACCTTCATTGTCATGTTCCTCATTGACATGTTCTGTGTGAGTTGCTACTGTCACCCCGTGAATTGGGGACTGTGCATTCATATCTTCCATCTCTGTAACACCATGCATATCTTACTTAATAGAACTGTTAAAAAATTCAAATAGCACAAAAATATATGTGAATAACAGTATGATACTTGCTTTCTCTTCATCGGTTGCACCTTCGCCTAGATTCACATATTGTGCCTCTGCACCTTCATTGTCATGTTCTTCATTGACCTGTTCTGTTTTAGCTGCTACTGTCACCCTGTGAATTGGGGACTGTGCATTCATATCTTCCATCTCTGTAACACCATGCATATCTTACTTAATAGAACTGTTAAAAAATTCAACAACACAAAAATATCTCTGAATAACAGTATGATACCTGCTTTCTCTTCATCATCTGCACCTTCAAAATGTGTAAATAAATCACCATGTGCTGAAAGATTTTCTTCACCAATTGCACCTTCAACATGATCTGTTTTTTCCATTAAAAATATTAAATCATACTGTATAATGGTGGCTTGATAGAGTTAGCATAATAGGTAGGAATATTGTAGATAATTTGTAGATAATTGTAGACATGTTGTATATATTCTGAAACTAATTGTAGATACTTTATAGGTATTTTGTAGATACCTGTTTTGCTGGTGCTGGCCTGCACTTGTTCCCCAATATTGATCTAAAAATGCTGATTGTTAATGTCTTTTTGTTGGTCATTATTTTTTGTTGAACTACCAGCAAACTGAATGTTTTATGTTAGTTTGTATATATTTTTTCATATGCCATAAATTATTTTGCTATATAAATAAAAGTCGCATCTTACCTTGGCATCATCTTGCTCATTTTTACTGTTTATCAAATGCAAAGCAGTCTGCACAGATTCATTTATCAGCACTCGAAGGCTATCGAGTTTTACAAAGATAGCTTTCCTAAAATCTTCAAGCTTTTCATCAACCTACATGTTACAAAATAGTAAGTTGTTAATTTCATAATATGTATTAACATACATTCAAAAACAGATGCAATTATATATAAACATATATCGGAATTTGTAAATTTATAGATATTTTGTAGACAGTTTATAAAACGTAGATACATTGTAGATATTTTGTATATATATTTTAGTTTATATGTATTTGTCTTTTTATATGTTTTCAAAAATGCTAGTAAGTTGTTAACTGCATAATATGTCTTAACATACATTCAAAAACAAATGCAATTTTATATATATATATATATATATATCAGAATACGGTATACATATTACCTGCTCAATGCCTTTTTCTAATTTTCTAATCTTTTTAACAATAACCTCCTTCTCCTCTTCTCCATCTGTTTGTTTGGGTTCCAACGTAGGAGGATCAGCATTGGGAACCTCAGATGTTTGTTCAGCCTCTTTAACTTTGTACTCAATTTTGTCTGGCAAAGACATCAACTCAATCTCTTCGGGAGATTCACTTAGGTTGGTAAACTGAATGAGGAAAAAAATACTTAGTTTGATTAAGGCAGAAATGTAGAATAATTGTAGATATATTTAAGGTAAATGTATAATCATAAAAAATATATTTTACCTTTATCCATTCAGGCTTTATCTTTTTTCTTCAAAGGCAGCTAACCAAATCTGCTCCTTACTAGCTGACCATGACAGTATGCGAGGTATTGAGTTAGAACTCCTCGTAGCTAGATCAATATTGACGGAAAAGCAACACTCATATAGCCATACTTGCATTGCTAGTTGGCATCCTCGTATGAGATAAGAATGTATATACGGATTTAGTCTGTGCCTAAACAGATTCCATCAACTGGTTGAAAGATTTAATACCCCATGTGTATGACTCATACTGCCCAGATTCTACCAAATAGAACCTAAAGTGATCTACAAAAGTCACATGGTCTTTGTCCGAAGGACAAATGAAAAATTCTAAAAGATAAAGAATGCACAACTTCACCGCATCCTCATCGTTTACCCAGGTTCTACTGGTTACTATCTGTTTCAAATATAACTTCTCCACTCTTAATTTGTTAGGAAAATAACTGCTCATTATCTTGCTAACAAAATTGGAAGTATAACCAAAATCTGTAACCTGAGTAACACATCTTAGACCAGTAATTAGTGCAAACTCCCTCAATCCAAAATTTAGTGTTTCACCCTTAACTAGACAGAAAAATATGATACATTGGATGAGGTCAATTCATACTTCATCAGAAGATGAACGGCATGGTTTTGCATGCATATAGTGGGAAGAGACAGTAAGTATCCAAAACACGTCTTCTTAAAAAGTTTCAACCCATTTGGAGACAGAAGCTCTTTAATCTGGCTAGGAATGCTAGGATCACACAATGTGTGGAATCTAAGCACCCCATAATCAAAATTATGTGGGGCAAAAAAGTGTCCATTCTGCACAAACAATAAATAATCTCACATTAATAAACTTTCTAAAAAAGATACATTCATCTACAAATTATCTACAACATAACTACAAAGGATTACATAATATCTACAATTTAACACGTAATAAGCAAATAACCAGCAACAAAATTATCTACAATTCTGATACAAATATTACAAGTAATGTAAAAATATAACTACAAAAAAACTATAAAATATCTACAAATGTAAAGGCAGAACGTCAAAACTACAAATAATCTTCAAAATTAAGACAATTAATCTACAATTGTGTAAAAAACACATATTACACATATTTTAACATCTTAAATCAAACTAAATAATTAGAAACGAAATTAATAAATTTTTACCTTCACCACTGAATGTTTTCCGAACATTTTTAGGGTATTTTTTTGAATGTTTCTTCATTTTTGGATTTTTCGAACTAGGAGACACCTTTGCTTTCTTTCCTGTTTGAAGGTTAGGCACCTCTTCTACAAAATCGTCATCTACCAATAACTCTTTTCCTTTTCGTTTCCCTTATTTCACTAGTCTCCAGCATCGACATCATGTTTTTGTTTAATTCTCGTTTCAGCTCTGATTTGTCGGGGAGAAAGACTATGAGTCGTATCTACAATTGCATGAGAAGATTTCCCCTGCCTTTTGGCTTATTTTGGTGATAAAACACCCAAATCAAAAGAGGGTATATCATCTTCTGCTGCTTTTTTATGACTATGTTTCGAAGCTTTATTGTTCTTCATTGAGAAACTTTAACTGGAGTAAAATGGGTGAATCAACTTCAATTTTCTGTGAATTTAAGGGAAGAATGGGCAAGGGAAGTTTGTGTGATTTCAGAAGAGGAAAAATATGTATAAAGAAAGTGTATTTGGGTAAACGTGGGTGAGGGTGGGAGTTTAGGAGAGAGAAATATGGGATATACACACACCTTTAATTAAGGAGTAAAAATAGTCCTATTAATTAGATCTTTAATTAATTATGGTATAAAATTAGTAATTAGGTGTACTAAGTGTAATTAAGTCAAACCTTAAATTATGAGGGTAATAAGGTTTACTATGTGGTACAAGAATGTAAAATTTGCTATTGAATACTAATTAAGTACGCGCATTGCGCGTGTACTTAATCTAAATAAGCATAAAATTTTAAAATTTTAGAAAAATCACATAATATTGTATTTAAAGCTAATAAATTTAGATTATATTAAAATGACGATAGTGAATCATGTGGTTAAACCAAGTGTCAAGCTAAAATGAAGCCACTTGACAATTTTAGGACAACAATAATAATTAGAAATTATAAATGAAAACATAAGTAATGGAAGTAGTTGAATGAAATAGATCTTATATATAATCTAAATAGATCTTAGATAAATCTAATCTATATATCTATATTTATATTTATATATATATATATCTATATTTATATATAATCCACTCATATATTTTCTTCTATATATTAGCTAGAAATATGAAGATAAAAAATTTAAAAATATAGAAATATATAAATTGAGATAACCTATGACTACTTATACTTGGGAGTAAGTTACAATACAAAAAAAAAAAGCTTAAAATTTACTTAAGAAATCAAAGATTTAATGACTTTAAAAAAAAATTCAAACAACAAAATAAGATCTTACATAAAATATACAAATTATTTATAAGGTAAGAAAAAAATTAAATAATCAGTAAAAAATATTTTAATAACAAGAATAATAAAGTCATATTAGTATTGACAAATCGGACGAACGAATATTTTATACATAATAAATATTTTTTGTATAATCAATATCTATCTCTATATTATATTAAAAGGAGGACAGTGAAGCATGTGGTTAAGCTAAGTGACGTAACGAGAATAAGCCACTTGGAACTTTTAGGGAATCTTTGGATTCTATTTGTATAACATTGAAATAAATTATTAATTGGTATTCTTTTGTATCAAATCAATAATTGAAAGGAAAAAATATCTGTTGGGAAATACAAAATTGAGTTGTCCGTGACTTAGACCATCTCCAACTTTAACACCAAATTTCACACCAAAATGGTGCAACACCAAATTTGCTCCAACCATTACACTATATTTTACACCAAAAAAGAATATTCCTTTTCATATTCTTCTCGCTCTTCTATATTATATTATTATCTTCTATTTAAATTTTATTTTTTATTTTCTTCAAACAAATTCTTTTTTTTTTCTTTTTTTCATATTCATCACATATAATTCACATTCACCACTTATATAATTATTTATTACAAATTTATTTTAAAGGATAAATCAACTAAAAGTGAAATCATTGATAAAAGATAATTAAATAAATATTACATCATAGTAAAATTAATTTAAGTACCACATAAATATTCAACTTTCGCCTCTATTCTCCTATAAATGCTCGATTAATGCATTATGAAGTGCAAAATGCGCATCTTTATCCTTAATTTTTGTGTGTCTAGCTAAAAATTGTTCAAATTGGTGATCTTCATCTACTGCCATTTCACCGTTGGTATCGTCTCCTAACTTGTCATCATTTTTACTAAATTTAAATGAGGGTGTTGCAGGTGAGGCCACATCATCACAACGACCTATTGGGGTAAAGAAAGCAAAACTGAAGAGAAAAATTGATGAAGATTACATAAAAATGATCCAATCGGAAAATAGTCGGCTTGTTGAGGCGATGGAAAAGGCAAGTAACTCAAGATATGAAGCTTGGAGACAAGAAGAATTCAAAGAAGAAAATAAAATTTTATTGACGAACTTGAATTCCATTGACGATCAAAATCTTCGTGAATTTTTGCGACAAGAACAAAAACGAATAATCGATAAAAGAAGTCAACAATTTCAACAATCTCAAGTACAACAATCTTCTACCCCGTTCTCTCAGTATTTTAGTAATTTTGGTGCACCTGGAAATAGCATGCCGGGTTATTATACTTATGTTTTATGTTTTTTAATGTAATTTCAATTTTCATGTATCCTCCTTTGATGTACTTTTGATGTTAATGTATTTTTATTTTATGTGTTATTAATTTTTTTTTTAGATTTTAGTTTTCACTTTTCAATTTTAGCAACATTAGATATCTTACATTTGCATATTTTATTTTAAATAATGGTTATAATTATTATTATACAATTATAATAATAATAAATTAACTTATAATTTTATATAAATATAATATATACAAAAATTAAAATATAAAAAAATAGAATATAAAATTAAAATTATAAAGATCTTATTATAAAAATTAATTATATACACAATATATGATAAATTAAAAGTAAAAAAATATAAAAATAAATAAAATAATATTAAACCAAATTTTGTTTTGATGAATAGTGTTGCACCAAATTTGGTGCAACACTATTCACACTCTATAATGATGCAAATTCAGTGTTGGGTTGAAGCAAAAAAATACTATTTTTTACACCAAATATAAATTTGGTGCAAGGTTGGAAATGGCCTTATATTACTATATTTGGAGTAGTTTTATATGATAAGCAATAGTCATTGTGTGAGGAAAAAAAGTAAGCATTAATTAGAGAAAAGAGTGTAAAAAAAATAGTATTGAACCTAGGCAGAATTTAC